>LUGF01007735.1:119797-132673 GCA_001625245.1 Calycopis cecrops | reverse complement strand
GCGGTTAATTGATTAAAGCGAAAAAAGGCGACTTATCTAATAGAGTTACGTGTCAAAGTTATTCATTTTTTGAATACACATCTCATGAATACATTTGCTTAATGCGCCTCCGGATGGGAACGGAATTAATTCAGCGGGAGCAAATTGAATAGAATCGGAAAAATTACGCCTCGTGGTTTTTTCTTGTTCCAAATTACAATGTATTTCTTCGGATCGTATGCAATTTGTGGCATGTTACGTACCTTTTGTTCTTATTTCAAGGATGAGTTCTTTTGTTTTGCTTTCGTTTGTTATTAGTTAAGGGCTAGATATGGTTTTAAGAGACTATTTGTTCTAGTAAAGTGATAGATGTGCTGTCGCGTTTCGTGCGGTGTGTAAGTAACCGGTGATCCATGGAGGAGGAGACAGGAGAGCAACGAATCTGTACAACTTCTATGCGGATATCTATGGGGGTCGCTAGTCATGGAAATGGCTCTGATTGTTCGTTTGCTCCCTTATACATAGATACTTTTTATTAAGTCTGTGCCCTTATACTATAAAAAACTTGGTACGAAGAAAGTAGCTCGCTCTTGAAAAATACCGGTATTAGGCGACGGATACATTTGCTAAGCCCGTCAGATTAGGAAAATGTTGCGTTTTAAAAGCTAGGAGCTAAAGGTCATTGAAATTTTAGAGTCCCATATATAATTTATGTACCACATAATATCGCTTTATTGTTCATCTGTATGTGCATTGTGCGCCTCTTGTGCTCTCTGAAATAAGGATTTACCCGTGGTAGATATCTGTGTTGCATGGAGGTGAGAATTACCGTTTTTTACCTTACCTTTCTGTGTGGCTGTGCTTTATATACACAGTGTGACTAAAGATGTAGATGTTGTTGGGATTACGAATTATTAAAACATCTAAGAAAGCTAATTAATAGTTTGTCTCTAACTGTATTAGGGACTGAATTTTGGGCTTTATATTATTTCGATGGTTCAAGAATTACTTTATCATTAGGTAAAATTGTAAAGTTATTATCAGCATACGTCTTATAGTACCTTGATGTTATTGGATAGCTTTGCAGGCAGTGTCCATAAAGTGTTCCATAAAGATGTCTAGAACAACAGGGGGTACAGGAGATCCTAACGCTACGCCGTATTTTTACTAGTAGTTTTATTCCACACCAAATAACCAGAAATGAGACAGTATTTTAAGAAAATAATTCATAATTAAAAGAAATAATAAAACATAATATTCCAAAAAGTGTTTCTTTTATTCATTACTCCTCGTCTCTTATAACAAAAAGGTGCATCAATGAACTTGATAAATATGTGAACTTAGACATCAATTTAAATAAGTGTTATTATAAAACCATAATAAAAGCGAGAGGCACTAAATGAAATTATGTATACTATTGTTGATCAGCCTACTGTTAATCAGAAATTATTAAAAACAAGTTTACAAGAAGTATACGAAAATACTTTTTTCAAATAAGTTAAATATCAAACAAATGGGAACATGCTTTGTACTTATGGCGACATTGAGCGGCAACCTCGCATGGGGTGAATGACCCTATACGTGTAATACTAAGTGTACGAATTGAGAAAATGCTTTAAAAAATTCCTGTGGCTAAACTATTGCTCTGATTGGTCTGATTTATGTAGTGTAGCCTGGAAATGATACACTAAATATGTGGCTTCATTTAATTTTTCTAGGTTTTATCAACGTTGTATATAATCTTGAGGAAGATACTGAATGCCTTTAGAATCATATATAGTCTTAACCGCCAGTCTGCGTAGTAAAACAAATACATAAACTTATGAAACATGCAAATTACAAAGCGCAAATTACACAAACACACGGGTTATAATTAATCACGTGTACACAGAATAATAAATGGAACACCGCGGACTTGGACCCTCTAAGTGGATGTATGAATCGCACAAGAGGCTTTTTTGTTCCGCCTGTGGATTGCAATTTTACGCGGGTTGGGCGCGAATATTAAAAATTAAACTTAATAAGCAAAGGCCCCGCTTGCAAGGAAAATTATTTTGATTTTATTACGTTTTTATGTGAGAACAAACTTTTTAATTCTCACAAAAGGTTGTGTGTGATATTGCGTTGTTGTTTTACATACGTTTATTAAATGTTTAACCTCACTTATATCCGTATCCGCGTTTTCAATTAATTTCCTATTAAGATTAATATTGTTGGTAACGCAGTGATATAACATGCATATTATGCAAACGGTAATGACTTCAAATCTCCCTCTTAATGTGTATTATTAAGTTTTTTTTATGGTATAAGGGGTCAAACGAGCATTCGGAGCTATTTTCACCACTACCGACGCCCATAGACATCCGCATAGAGGCTATACTGATGCGCTGCCCTCCTTTCCTCTCTCACGTCCATGGGCCGCCGCCGGCTACTTACCGCACGAAATGCGAAAGCACAGCTATCACTTTATGCCGGTCTCGTGTAAGCGAGAGGTGCCTCCCCGGTAGTGCCGGCCCAATTCGGCAGCATGCAATCAGGCAGTGTGGCACTTCCTCATACTGAAAAAAAGGTATGCATATAATAAAAAAATATTTAATATAAAAATGTTCAACAACTCTTATCTATATATTAAAAAGTGAAGCAAAAACTTCGGGAACATTTTTACTAAAATTGCGCTGACGGAGTAGCATGAAATTTGGCACACTTATAGTTTACGTATAGTTAAAAATAAAATATTTTTTAATATTAATGTTTATAAAGTACTTTCATTTAATAAATAAAACTTTCATTTGTCATATAAGTAACAAGTAAATAATGAAGAAATTACTATGTGTCTTTTGCAAGTGTTGAAAATTCTACATACTATAAATTGTTTACCTTAGTTACGATGACATAACATGTCATGTGATATTTAGTTTTCAATTTCAAAAAAGTTATTGATCTTCGCGGGATCTCCAGTATACATAAAAAAATAAAACCACTTTAACAGATTTTACGCGGTTGATTAAAAGTATTTTGTGGAGAAGTGAAATAAATAAATAGGAAATGTGCGTGTGTTTGTATGTGTGTGTCAGTGACGCGACTGCAGTTTAATCCTTATAAAATAATATGATTCTGTAATTGAAAGAAGCATGCGATGTAGACGTGGAAAAGCATGACATGCTTGTTACACTTTCTCATACCGCGCATTTTTTTTTGCAGTATAGGGGCAAACGAACAGTTGGAGCCATTTTCATGATTCCGACGCCTATAGACATCTGCATAAAGGCTATACAGATACGTTGCTCTCCTTCCTACTCCTTAACAAAAACCTAACACCGCCTAAAATTAACTCCAAAAATGTAATATTGTCGAGTGTCCGTACTTTTTCTTCCTCACAATAAAACCAACAGTCTGGTGAAGAGCAATAATTCCAGCAGTCAGCCGCACGCCGCCGAGGGCTCTCCGCCCAAATATATGGCCACTCCACTGGAGGCCGCGCCCCCGTGGCTTTCTTTGTAACACCATATTCAATTATATTTTAAATTATACCTCCAGCATAACAAAATGTAATCTTTTTATAGTATAAGCGGGTAAACGAGAAATCGGAGTCATTTGTATACGTCCATAGACATCCACGTAGAGGTTATACAGATGCGTTGCCCTCCTTCCTCCTCCCTACATGGCGCATGATACGTTGCGTTTATTCTACTTCTCGTAAAGCTCTGAGAGATTATTAAGCAGATGCTGACCTCTCTCCCTCTAAGTGGCCGCTGCAAACGCACAAACGAAAAAACTACACAAAAGACGACACTGTAGCTGTAACTTTACGATTGTAAAATGTAAGCGAGAGATATCTCCCCGGTAGTGTCGGCCTGATTTGGCATGTAGGTATAGCTATCTCATACTATATAATAATGAGCAAGAAACTTCAAGACTTCAAGACGCGAGATCGCGATACTGTCGCACCACTGTCGCACGACTCTACTGCGACCGATCACAGAGAGTCGCTAAATCTCGCGACTGCATCGATGCAGTAAGTCGCCGGTCGCCGCGTTTAAAAGTCGCGTGTGTGCTGTGGCTCTAAATACGTCAACTTCTATCTTGTTCCCTTCCTCCTGTGCAAGATATAAAGTAACGATTAGACCCCGTTCAGATTGAGCGAATTACGCGCGTATTAGGCCTGACTACAAACAATATAACGAGGTGGTCGGGTTTCAAGTCCCTCAAAATTTCACACACGTAGTTAGTAAATAGTAATAAATATAGTTCAATACTTTTTTATTATATTTAATGTGCAACATAATAATGTAAAAAAGAAAGACATAAAAAAAGAAACACGACTCGTGAGGGCCTTGAACCCCGACCACCTCGTTAAATTGTTTGTAGTCAGGCCTAATACGCGCGTAATTCGCTCAATCTGGACAGGCTCTTAGTATTACTGGAAGAAAATAAGTTTCATCTATATGCCCATTTTGTAACACATGTCGGTGTATATCCCACTTCTTGGACAGGCACATCAGAGTGGAATTACTCCCTACATCTATTTCATTAATAAAATTATTTGCTGGTCACAAGACAGGTATTATATAAACCTCTCTTAAACAGTAATACTTCGCACAGTTATCACACCAAGTATGTTCATGATAAAGGTACGACGACAATAGAAATATGTTTAATTTATTTAATCAATTAATTTTAAATAACATTTTATATTAAATACATATACAAACAGTAGACATTCAGTACATTTCGTACAATACGTCCAGGGAGAAATATGTTTAATTTATTAATTTAAAATAACATTTTTTATATCAAAACACATATACAAACAGTACATTACAAACAATACATCTCGGAGGTATACAAATATCAGGCAGAGGTGTATAAATAGTTCCGTTAAGATACCTACGAGCAGCGCTATGTTTAGAATTTATATAGTAGTTCGTTAGTACTTAGTTAACTAAGACTATGTTATGTAAAATGTAATCTACATACATGGATCATCTCAGGTTATCACCTTGGCCTTTGTTCAATGAGGCATATAATGTGTTAAAGACCAATACAAGTTAATAATGATAATGGCATAAGTTGAATGAATGTGGAACAAATTTATAATTAGTAATAGTTACTAACTAAAATACATGTAACTATTAGTAAAACAAAAATAACTCACAAAAAACTAAATGTAGAGTAGCCATTTCAAACGACGTATAGTCAACAAAATCACAACGATCTCGCTTTTCTATGAGCGGCATCGAATGGAATCACAAATAGGAAAAACGACGTGAAACACAAACTAATCTGCAAACCTAACGCGAATTTATTTCCAACCTTTTTCAACACAGTAATTGTGGTGAGCTCTATATCACCAACAGCCCGCTCGGTTGTGGTATCGACGGCTCAATTTCATCTGGTCGCTGTAAACGGGTGTAAAAAAATAATTTACTCGTTCGCTGGCGTTGAGTCGCGCTGTAAAAAAGTCATCTGTGATTTTTCATTGCATTCCCCGAAACACCCATTGTCAGTGTAGTGCGGACGAATTGTTTTGATCGTATTACTTTTAACAATGTTTTAGTTGTGTTATTGAATGTTAATATGATTGCGAATCAAGACCTTGATGTGCAAGATATTCATTATACAACTTTAACGAACTACAATATTAGCTGATAATGTCCGCTAAATACAAAGTTGCCTTACTGTTACTATTTTTTTTATTACTCTATGCTTACAAGTAAAATACCACTTTTTTGTCCACTTTTTAAATACATTTTTTAAGTATAACATTCATCAAACAAGTCCTCTTTAAACCATACCATACATACGCAGTCACTGACAAAAACTATAAACGATATTTAATGTGACTAGATTTATAAGACTTTATTATGAAATAAAAGTTTATTTAGTTAAAGGCACCGTGTTACTAACATCAGATTGTCAAATGTCAACAACAACAAAACAGGAGCATCAACCTCTTTTAATTATCCAAAATTGTCAATATTTAAATCCCTAACTCTTAATTACAATTCTCTAAAAGTTAAGTTCGTAAAAATATTAATTAACAAACAGGAAATATCGTAAATCTTAATAGGTCAATGACCTTATTAATAATAAGAACAATATGAAAAATAGGGTCAAGTATCAAGGAATCAGAGTCCACGTACGTTGGGCGGAAACATACTCGTAAATAATGCTAGCTGTTATTTTATAACTACACTAGCCGTTGTTTCGCGAGAACTCCAATTTCACATAAATTGCTTAAAATTAATTCGACGACAACGTTGAGGCAGTTTTGTCGATTTCTTCTGTGTACTCTACATAATATTATTTATGATGTTATGATTGGAAAAGGTTTTCTTTTATTTAAAGCATAGAGTTCTTGCTTAGAGTTTTAGGATATGTCCATATTGATTTTCGCTAGTGTTATGTATGTGAGATGTATTTACACAAATTACTTTGGGGAATTGTATTTTCTTTCTGTGCTAATGCAGAGTCATAGTTACTGTTCATCAAGAAAAAGAGGAACTATTAGTAAATAAAAAAAACTTCTCACTTATGGTGGTGGAAGAATGTGTACAAATTTTCATTTCAAAACCCCATTTTAAATTCTGCAAATATAATGAACCTTCTCTTGCTTAAAAGTATAATAACATGCTTTAAAAACATTTGCAAGAGATTAAGTGAGCGCAATTCTCCGTGAAGTATAATAAATTCATAGATGTAAAAAGCGATGTTAATCTTGCTTTGATGTAATCTTAACCGCACATTCCCACTTTTCTTCTCGTTTATTCACTTAAAAATCCATTACACACAAAAAGAGCAACACTAATAAATATGAAGTAGGACGTCTTTCTTGATAAAACCTTAGCATAAACAACATTGCAAATAGAACTCTATTATATGGAGATAGAGCAGAAGTTTGAGTGTAGAGTGATTGTTGAGACATTTTACCGTATTTTAAAATGGGTGTGGAACACGTCAAAATCAATTCTCGCAGCCATTTCTCAATAAACTTAAAGAAACACATGCACTGAAGCTTTTAAACTTTGACGTATATTGTTGACGTTCAGCGCCGAGATAAAATTTCCTGTAAGCACTTTGTTGCTAAATCGAGAGGCGGGAGTTTTTGGGAAAAAGTTAAGTAAAGTAGCGGTGGAGGAACGTGATAAGTTTATAAGTCCAGAGTGAGTGTCTACGTAGAGATACGTGGGCAATTACGGGTAGGGGCAAGTTTTATTAACAAGTATTTTTAAGAGTGTATTCGTATTATTGCAACTATTGTATTTTTGGCTTCGACGATTTCCAAATAAATGGGTTATTATATTAAAGTGAAACTTACTTACTTATTTATGTAAAAATATTTACTATGACAAGAAAGACCAAAGTCAATTTGGATCGTAGCTCCGGTCTTAGATTCAAATTACTTTTATTTCTTAAACGATGCCAACTATTTATACAAAAGAAAGGCTGTTTACTGTTTACTTATGTACGCGCGTAAGAAGTTATATTTGGCATCATTAAAAATAAACATTAAACTAAACTAAATGCCTAATGCCCTAACAACCCTAGAGCCCTAAGTTTCTAGCCGTACCTATAGAATACTGCTAATCCTACTAATATTATAAATGCGAAAGTTTGTATGTTTGTTTGTTTGTTACTCCTTCACACAAAAACGGCTAAATCAATTTTCCTGAAATTTGGCACACACGTAGAGGGTAACTAGGATTAACACATAGGTTGTACTAAATATGATAAGATATATAGATACACCGTCGTTATCAAAGTAGAAGAGGTTTATTTTACACAACGTCTTAAACACTCAGCAATACAGCTTGGTATCTTGCTGAGTTGTCTACTACATCTCGTGCTGCCCCACCCGGTGATGCTATCCGGTAATGATGTGCCATGTTTATTAAGCGTGAACAGTTAATATGGCAAGAAAAGAATGAGATTTATTTCTCAGTGATGTGAAATAATTTAATAACTTATCGATAAGATATCTAGTAATATAGCTACGTCCTTACCAATACGGGACACGGGTATATAAATCAATAATAAGTTTAAGAACACATAAAATAACTTAATTTCATAACTATTTAAAAATTATAAAGAACTTAGGGAAATACACAAATGGTGTGATAATTTATATTACAAAAAAGAATTATTCAGTAATTTCGACGGCATATTAAAACATAAAAACATATTTTGTTTATACCTTAGAACTCTTGAAGACATAGAACATAGAACATAGTTTGTCTCTTAAAGCAACTTGTGAGTAGTAAATAAAATGGAATAATGTTTAAGAAAACCTCGTTATTTACTGTCAAATGATGACCGACTGTCAAGTGTCAAGTTAGCGTTGAGTATGGCCAGTAAACCTACGCAGTAAACGCTTGGAGTAACTATAGAAGTAAATTCACTCTATTTCTATAATTACTCCAAGAGTAAACGCATGTTATCCCAAACTATGACTTTTTTTTATCACCCCGGTCGTGCCGGCCCAATTTCGCTTGATGCATGCTTGCATTGTAAAAATATTTTTTGCCAAAAAACGAGTCCAATTTATTCAAAATTGAAAGTTGATATCTGTTAAGTATATTTTGTGAAGCACCCTAACAACTGCAATCACAGGGGCCAAGGGTTTGGCGATACATATTTCAGTTTTTATGTTCTTGGTGATAAATTATTGCAATGTAAAAATGGCCGAATCTTCGTCCAAAATAATATAAAACTTTACACAACTCCTTGCGTTATACATTAAGTAGTAACAATTGAGCATTCTGAATCTGTCCCAAATCTCTCATAAAAATACGCGAGCCAAATAAAAATAAATAGTCACTGTGGATACAGTCATTTATCACCGCGACGTAGGGAGGGTCACGAGCTCTTAGATTTGTCTTGTAAATGTAGAGGGCCCGCCCTCTGCCGAAATTAGGTTAGGTTATATTTGATGTATTTCTTTTCCCTCCGTATCGTGACACTTGTTTGTGCAATCACCGTGATAGGCACAAATATTGCTTAAAATTCCTATTTGAAAATCCTAGTTACAAATCTATAATCTTATAAAATACAATATTCACACAAAAATATTCCAAAATGAGTAAAATAAAATAAAATAACATATTAACTTTAAATGGTAAAATATGCACAATTTTTACACCTCAGTCATAAAAATTTTAGTATTAAAAATAAATATTTTCTTTTGTATTTCAATAATTTAAGTAAAATTTTTACTGCAAGTATCGAGTAGAGCCGGAGAAAGAATATTTTTAACCTTGAATTTTAAACTTACAATAAAAATATATCTATTGTTCAAGAAAATGCTTATTGTTAGTAGTTTCTTATATAAGTGCTACGCCATCGTAGCATTGCTACGAGTATATTGCCAACAAACAGCATGTCATCTTGTAGAACTGTCACATGTAGCAGCGCTACGTCGTAGCACGTTTACCCAGGGGAGACGAAAATGATAATATTTAGCAAAGTAGTTTTTGTAAGAGGTAGTGCCTCGCTGCATACATGCATGTAGCCGAATTGGGCCGGCACGACCGGGAGGATACGAATCGCATCCATGATAGCGGCGTAAAGTGACAGCTGTGCTGTCGCGTTTCGTGCGGTGTGTAAGTAAACGTGGCCCGTGGAGGGAGGAGTTGTTACCACAAAAAAGCAAATAGCCAGTCAGTGTTTGGTTGTGCTTTGGCTTTATGAATGTAAGGGTACTAAAAGCCATTTTGATAATAATTTAAACTTTCAATAAGGGAAAGAAAAGAAACTCGATGGAAACTCGTAGATCATACGCGCGAAGTTCAGAGGCGTCCAATGTGGGGCCGTTACAAACAGGCGAAGTTCACAGGCGTCCAATATGTGGCCGTTACAAACTCAACGACAGACCGGGTCGGTTTATCGGCTTCATAAAATAAAAGGTAAAACTTCCGGCCCCTACACGGACGCCATTTATGTGAATTACTTTTAATGTCCCAGTAGTTCGGATTGAATTATGTATGTTGTTTGAGGGGAATCGGACGTTTTGTGAAATGTTCCCGATATTTTCTTATTATTTTATTACACTGCCTATTGATCAAGTGACATGTTCAACCACAAACATGAGGTCCCGGGGCCAAATCTTGTGACGTAGAAAGTGCCTGGAGTCAGAAAGTTGGTGGTTTTTTATAATATAGGGGGCGAAAGGGGCCAATTATCACAGGCATGAAGTGCGAAAAGAAACAAGCGTATAACAGTAACTTTATACGTTCTTACTCTTTTTGAGAGTCCTTTTTTCTTAACTTTCTAGTATTTAACGGTTTAGTGAAATTGAGTGAGCTTAGAACCTCGATACTCATTTTAGCAACCACGCAGTATGAATCACTCCTTGAAATAATTATGTAGAGACCCTGTATTTCTACATAAGTATTTATGTGTGATAGTGAATATCTATAATTAAATGAACTATTTATGATCTAAATGAATTCACATTAGTAAGGACAGCTCGTAGATTTTACGAATAGCCGCTGAGTAAGAAAGATTCTCGAGTGGCGACCTCGACCCGAAGATGGAGTGTTGGACGGCCTCCAACCGAGCCGAAGAGTGTCGACTTGGTTGTGGTGGTGGAGAGCCGCTGGATGCAAGTGACTTATGACCATGACCTTGGCACATGGGGGAGGCCTATGTCCAACAGTGGACGACGAATGAATGGACACAGATGTGACGTCACTGTAGAGACTCGCCAACACTAGCGAGTGTTAGCGACAATGTACTACAATGAACTCCAATTTGAACCTGTCTAAACTCTTATTAACCAAAAAATATATATATTCATCACTTCACGTAGGTTTTACGCAAGTTATTTACCAGCCCGAACCATACTGCATTAGAAATGAAAATGAAAATGAAAAAGTTTTTATTCAAAATGGAATTACAGGAATTACTTTTTGAACGTCAACAATTGAATCTACCATCGGTTCAACCCTAGCCCTGTCCTGAGAAGAACCGGCGAAACAAATTCAGCGGGCCTCATGTTGTGAGGTTCGCCGGTAGTACTTTCTTGATGTATATGTGAAAAATATATATGTGATAATAATAATGTGATAATATGTGAAAGTAAGAGTATTTTAGTAAGTAGTACGCCAAGCTGCAAGTAGCCGAATGAGGCAGGCACTTCCGGGGAGGTACCTCTAGCTTACACGAGACTGACTTTAAGTGACAGCTGTGTCGCGTTTTATGCGGTGTGTAAGTAGCCGATTGATCACTTGCCCCCTAATACTATAAATAATATTATATGAATATATACTCATATAATAATATCACAAACATACATGTTATACACGATAAAGCGCATATGAAGGAATATTAATTTGAAGAGGTCGTTCCGTCCGCTGATGCCGTAAAATGTTTTATACAATCACATAACGCCTGCTCCCGGGCACCGGATAACGTCCACACCCGTCCCTTTAGGAAATAAAAAACGTCCAGGGCCGTTTACCCTCCGGCACGGAGATGTGCTCGGGGAATATGAATTGTGAGGAGCATGCGTTTTCTTTTTATAACTTTCTGAGATATTTGTCTATGGTTCATAGTGGCGATCGGGATTACTACTTTTAATGTTAAATGTTTTATCGCCTTTTACATGTATAATTATCGTAGTCAAATAGACTTGTACGTTAAAGAGAAGTATTTTAGTAGAAATAATGGAATATTGTTACGAATAGATTCATAATGTCTTCAATAGACAATTATTATTAAATATTATTAACATTGAAAAGTATATGTGAACTTTAACTTAAGTTCTCAGCTTCCAGGGGAAGTGACAGCCGGAGAGAGTTAATCATGCGTTTCATAAGAACCAGCGTTCACCAGTGGCCTCGGACGTTCCACATGGAAGGATCTAAATATTGTTAATAGATCTCTTGACTAAAAATTATCATCATCTATATACATGAACATTTGACTATTAACGTGAATAATTAAAATCAAAACAGAAAAATTCGTGTGTCTGTACATTAAATATATTTACGAAAAACAAATTAAGGTCGATGTTAAAATAGTATTAGAACACTTTTCAATGTTTTTTATTTTTTTTTGTCTGTTTGTTTGTCTGTTTCTCTGGGCGAATCTCCGACACTACTAGACTGTTTAGAATGAAACGTTTTGTGGTGTATAGATACTAAGCTTGTTCAATATCAAAAATACTTTTAACTGCGACAAAATAGCTCATTCCTACGGGAAATCGGAATTTTGACACACTGCAGGCAAACAATAACAAATCACTTTGATAATAATATTACTACGCTATGCGAACGAAGTCGCAGGCACCAACTAGTAAAATATACATTTGTACATTGTAAATATTTTTTTACTGGTAATATTATATTCTGGAGTTGACAATTTGTGCTATAGCCTGAAATAAACTAATTTTATTTTTATTTTAATGTTTAAATACTTTTAAAAGTCAACAACTTATCTAATTCCATTACGTTACATCGGCACAGAAACCTTTAAAGCACCGTCGTTATTCCAAACACATTAATTCGCGGGATCTTCGCGTCGAGACGAAAGCTCACGCACTTTGACACGAAATAAACTGGCAATCAGGGAGGAGTGCAGTGTCGGAGGGAATCCACATAAATCCGGGACCGACTCCGGGGTCTTACTCAATCTCCGGGGGAGGAGCGCGGATGGTTAGTGCCTGGATGCGGCACGAGATTGATGTTGTGTTATATTTCATTGGGAAACTTGCAGTTAGTGACATTTTTTTCATGTATACTCCGGTGGTGGCAAGTCAGGATCCATTATCTGACTATACCATGTGTCTTAGGAAAATAAAGAGAGTAGGTATCAACTGTGGTTTTTAAAAAAAATCTCATTTATCTAATACTAGCTCGGCCCCGCGGCTTCACCCGCGTAAATTTCGATCCCGTGAAA
>LUGF01007735.1:107086-118710 GCA_001625245.1 Calycopis cecrops | reverse complement strand
TCGAAATTAGTATGTAACGTTTTACGTTTGTGTCTTGAAGTAGGTATTTATTTTATCCAAATCATGGTCTTTGTCGTCGTCATGATGATGAATCGTTGGGTATTACTTTCACATTTCTTATATGCATAGATTCTCGTGTCACAATGTTACCGTACTCCTCCGATACGGCTAGTCTGATTCTTATGAAATTTTGTGTACATATTGGGTAGGTCTGAGAATCGACCAACATCTATTTTTAATCTCGATACTTTCACGGGTTCGAAACTTATGCGGGTAAAACCGCGGGGCGCCGCTATTTTTATATATAGAGATTAAGATTTACAATAACGCGGGCGAATCGCAATCTGTATTTTTAGCGTCAAAGTATTTAAATTCTAAGAATGTTTTAGTGTGTCCTAATCTAGTGTCTCTAAGTCCGTGCAGCACTTTTGTGGAGGAGGTCGTGTTTCGCGGACTCCAGTCGATATAGAAGTCTGTGTACCGGCTGACCGCGGGAGGCGCCGGACGCAGCTCTATCATCACAATGTATACGAATAAGAGCGGCGTATATTTTTAATGTTTCTTTTCGTCTCTGATTATTCAGCTTTTTTGCTTGTAATTGTTTACTTTTAAATGTTATTAAATTTTTAAGTATACTATTACTTATACTAATGAAATATTATATACTTTTTTATAATATTTTTACTCGTCTCAATAAAACTGCTTTACCTTATTGATTATCTTAATGGGTGACCTATCATGAAATTGTCATAAATTTAACTTTATTAACATTATACTATTTTTGCGTTAGTACAGACAGGCAAGTACATTTACGGTTTTTTAAGCAGTCGTCGCCATTTCCATGACTTCCGACGCCCATAGACATCCGCACAGAGGCTATGCCTTGCCCTCTTTCCTCCTCCAGTCCACCGGCTACTTACACGTCGCACGAAACGCGACAGCTCATCTATCACTTTATGCCCGTTTCGTGAAAGCGAGAAGTACCCCGGTCGTGCCGACCCAATTCGGCTACATGCATACATGCACGTGCACTGCCTCTCACTAAAATGTAATGTATGGTTACGCCACTATGAGACGTGGCCCTATCTCGCTATAAAAATAAGGTCTACTAAGTAATGTTAGGATCAAACTCAAGGTCTATTGAGAACTAGGGGCCCCTTCTAGCCAGGACCTCTGGCAATTTGACGTCTTTGCACGGGGCTGAATTTTACGCCATGTTGCATGCATGCAGCTGAATTGGGCGGTCATGTCCGGGGAGATACCTCTTGCTGACACGATACCGGTGTAAAGTGATAGATACACTGTCGCGTTACGTGCGGTGTGCAACTACCCGGTGGCCCATGGAGGGGGCGGAGGGATGAGGGCAACATCTCTTATTATCGCTACGCAGGCGACCGCTCGTTTGTCTCCTAAAACTCTAAAAATATGTATCAGTTCCACAAGGTTCCATCGAATCTAATCAAGTGGACACCATTGTACCTTTCACATACGACAAAGACTTTCTAAGTGCGTCACACGTCGTCACTTCACAAATCGCACCTCACTCGTAAACTTGACGAGCGCGTCACCTCGCGGAGGTCGACAACTCGGTAAATCTCCGCCACTAAAACTACGACATCTTTTACGGGTCGGACTCAATAAACCGCACCTTATTGGAAGTGACGTGGCCCGTTTAAACTTTTAAATTGGATGAATGTTGGTTTAGCGGTGCCCTGTGACTTGATTAGTATTTTATTAGTAAGAAACTCAAGTTAACTCGGAATGTCTGTTGACTTACTCCGGCTCTTCGTCTAACCGGTTAGCGATAGTAAAACACTGCTGAAAATTAAACTGTAGAAAATGGGACTATTTTTACGATCGCAAAGCGCTCTAATGCCTGTCATTACTTTGTACGATAAATGGAATAATCACGTGTGTTTATATGGTTACTAGCTGCGCTCCTAGGTTTCACCTGTGTGAGTTTCGATCCTATGAAAACATCGAGATGAAAAATCGATGTTGGCCGATTCTCAGACCTACTCGATATGCACACAAAATTTCATTAGAATGAGTCTAGCCGTATCGGAGGAGTATTGTAACTAACACTGTGACACGTTAACTTTATGTATATATTACTAGTTTAGTAGTTCACCACTAGTTCACTATTAGTTTTCGTGAAAAAAATTTAATTGGGTAGAAACGTGCAATCGGGACGACTATTGATATAATATAATCTAAGACGCAAACTATAAGAATAAGAATAAGAATTATTTATTTGCGATACACATAATTTACATGAAATGGAAAAGAGATTAACCAATGCAAAAGAAATGCACATAATCTTATATGTGCCACAAATTGGTTCCAACTTAGTATGTTGCTGTCATGAATAAATATATTAATATTTTGAACACATTTTTCTAGATTTAGTAACTTGTAACATTTTGAACTCATGTATACGTTGAACTCACGTTTAAAATTGTACTAGGATTTTAAATTTGTGTTCAAAACATTAAGGATCTCATAATGGCCCATGGAGGTGGGAGGAGAAAGTAGAGCAGCACATCTGCATAGCCTCTAAGCGATGTCAATAGTCGTGAAAATGGCTGCGACTGCTCGTTTGCCTCACAATACCATAAAAAAGAAAAACTATGTATCTCGTTCTCGTTCTCTAACTTCGGTTGCCATTCTAGACGAAATGTTCAACTAAAAATCATATTCAATAAACGTAGCTAATATAATACTCCGGCGCCACTCCGTTCTCTTTACGAGGGGCCATTGAAAGGAATCGAATGCGAAACGCGAGGGGGACGCAAACTGACACCTCGGCCAGGGCTGGCAGCTGCGGCGCGGATATGTTCACTCTCTCACGAAGAAAATCTTGTTTAGAATTATTTAATTTTCCTTCTTAAGAGACGCTGTAAAATAGTTAGTAGTAATAGATAGTATGACGACCAGGATGGGGCAGTGGTACAGGGCTCGGATAAGCCAGCCATGTGGCGCCAGGGGTCGCGGGTTCCAAACCCGTTTTGGTCATGGATGTTTCTCTATGTATTGTATGTATTTATATTAAGAAATCTTATATACATAAAATTTCTTAAATTTATAAAACATATTAAATATATTTCCGTTGTCTAGTATCCGTAACACAAGTCCTTACGGTACTTGGCACGGGGCTAGACTAACGTGGTGTGTTATGTCCACAGATACTATATTATAGGAGTAATAACAATGTATGTTATAGTAAAATAATTTCACTGTCTTAACTACACACACGTGAAACCACATGTCAGGGTTGAGATATCGCCAGCGGTGATACCACGACCATTCATGAGTGAGTGACTGCACCCTTTTTGGGGTTTTGTTACACTGTTGTGCATTTTCTTGGGCTTTTTGTTTATAGATATAAAAATTAATTTTTCAAATGTATTTTCTACTCCGTAATTTTTTTCAGTACTTTTTTGTTTTTTTTTCTGTTTTATAGCCACTGTATTAACCTTATGGTTTAATTACATCTATATATATAAAACTCAAACGTGACATAGCCATCTATCAACGCACAGCCCAAACCACTGAACGGATCAAGCTGAAATTTGGCATTCAGATAGATGTTACGACGTAGGCATCCGCTAAGAAAGGATTTTTAGAAATTCAACCCCTAAGGGGGTGAAATAGGGTGTTGAAGTTTATGTGGATTTCTTAGAAATTAAACGCGGGTGAAACCGCGGGGCACAGCTAGTATTACATAATAAAGTATAAGTATCTATGCAGTAAAGAAATGAGTAACAGTATAATTTGCCTATATAAAACTATATTCTATTCTATTCATATTGGAGTTTTATTTAGAGGCTGATAAAGCGTTATCACGACTACGTCGCTTACGCATCTTGCGCAACTTACATATTAGGGTCTTTTTCATTCCTCAGTAAACTCCTTGGAGTAAGTTAATTTCAGTGATTTGATATGCAATGAAAAGAATATGTTTTACGATAACTAAATCTAATTTCATCTCATTGTTTTTTAAATATTATATTGTTTATTTAACTCAACGTTCGTAAGAGGTTTCTGCTAATCCGAAGAAAATCGCATCGGTTTAAAAAAATAATAATCATCATTATGCGGATTTTTATTTAACTGAAATAATAATACATCCTAAAAATGCAATAAAAGGTGATATCAGGGTCAAATATTCGGTTGTCCGACGTAACTAAAGCTTTCAGTAATTATACGGGATACCGCCGTGCGCGTACCTTTGGAAGTATAAAGGCAATCGGACGGCCATCTTATTTTTATTTGACACATTATAACGGGCGGGTGCGGTTTACGAGCGGCCGATACGCGCCGGTTTACTGTCGTTTTATTGACAGCACGGTGCGTTCAACAAAATTGCCGTTATATAATCCATTGACCGGCCAAAGTTGGCAAATTAAATATATGTTTGTGGACCGGATACACAGAGGCTACGAGGGCTCAATGTATTTAAATTTAGGCAAAGGAGGTGAAAATAAAATAATAAGCCTTTATAATACTATTTATAGTGTTTACGCTAAAAAAAGCTCTTACATAAAATTAGAATTAAAAAAAGGGTCTTGGTAACCGTAGGAACTTCAGAAACTTTGCGATATCACCAAATGGAATCGCACTTTGTTTATGATTATACAAATAAAAGATGACTTGCTTAGGAAGAATTTAATTCTTGAATAGGTTTAAACGTAGGTATGTTATCAGTCTTGAGATCTGCGATTCCGCAGTTTCACTCCCCGCCGCACCGTCGGTATCCTGCGCCGCTGTAGCTCAGGTGATACGTGCGTAAACACTCTTATTAATTATAATCAATTTCAATTCGATAATAATCGATTACTCACTAGTTTATTCTTACCAGTTACAAATTGAGGAAAGTATAACGAATGGCGCGTAGAGAGTAGTGCATAGCGAGTAGCATGTTATAAAAGGGGCAAACTGTTAGTCTCAAGTAACAAGCGGCAAGAAACATGTAGCAAGTAGAGTAATACCACTTAGTAAGCAACACATAGTCAGTAACGTATAGCGAGTAGCGAGTACTTCATAGCTGGTAACGTTTAGCGAGTAACAAGTATCATGTAGCAAGAAACACGTATTCAGTAACGTGTAGCCAGAAGCGAGTATCAGATAGCAAAAAACACGTAGTCAGTAACGTGTAGCGAGTAGCGAGTACTTCATAGCTGGTAACGTTTAGCGAGTAACAAGTATCATGTAGCAAGAAACACGTATTCAGTAACGTGTAGCCAGAAGCGAGTATCAGGTAGCAAAAAACACGTAGTCAGTAACGTGTGGCGAGTAGCAAGGATCAAGTAGTCAGTAACGTATAGCGAGTAGCGAGTACCATGTAGCAAGAAACACGTATTCAGTAGCGTGTAGCAAGTAGCGAGTACCAGGTAGCAAGAAAAACGTATTTAGTAAGTTTTAGCGAGTAGCGAGTACTTCATAGCGAGTAACGTCTAGCGAGTAGCAAGTACCATGTAGCAAGAAACACGTATTCAGTAGCGTGTAGCGAGGAGTGAGTTACAGATTACATGTAGCGTGTATCGTAGATTGTCTTAGCCCAAAACTCAGTTCAACACACCTAACATAAAGATAAATAAACTATGAAATTTAAAAAGAAAAATAATACTTCTCATTTATTCCATTAAGCTATTTTAATAAAACAATCGTCATTGCATGTATCAAGTGACAGAGATAAGGCTGTGTATAAACGAGAAACGTCCGTTTAAATCTCAATTTACATAGCAAAGAACGGCTCTCCGTGCTATAAAAGCAGAGCCAGAGGATGTAGAATTCATTGGAACGCTTTAAGATCTAAATCAGGTCCGACTACGTTTAATATGTAAATTGATATAAATAATGGATTTATATTTTTGTTGGATTGATATTTAATTTAAATTACATAAAATACTATTTACAGAATGTAGAAAATAAATATTCCGTCATATTGGATGTCATTTATGAAAATTGTTTGTGTTCCTTAAATAAAATAAAATAAAATAATATAGGATTTGATGATACATTCATCAGGTTTTTGTTAGTTCGCTATTATTGAACCGTACCGGTTTAAGGCCCGGCCCTTTTAAAACGTATAAGGATATTGTTGCCTAAATAAAAATCAATTTTTGTTTTTATTCTCGTTCTATAGGCATTCCTAAACCATTCATAAGAATCTTATAAACCTCCATTGAGTGAAAAATTATAGTGATTGCTAATAAAAATCTGTTTGATACCAACTTCAACGGGCCTCTTGAAATAGTGGATAGTAGACATCAAAGTAAAGCGAGCTGCTGAAGTGCTGAAGCCGTGTAATATAAAAAGAATTTCTCCTCACAAAATGTAGAAAATAAATATTCCGTCATATTAGATGTATGAGAGTCAATAGATCTCCGCCGCGGGCGAGGTTCGCTTCTGCCCCCGAATGTTAATATCTAAGGTCTTTTATTACATGCTATCTTGTAGAAATTCTTGAGTATTATTGGCTCCTAAGCCACTGAAAGGTTTGGAGCGGACGTTGCTGAATTATTTGCCCCCAGGCAGTGTATTATTAGGTTAGGGTGAGGTTGCGGTGCCCATATGCCCGTTTATGTGTTTTATCCTTACGTAATTATTAGTATCACGTGGATATCTCGTTACTAACATTTTTCCTACTTTTATTATAATATAATACTACTTATATTATAATAGAATACTACTTAAATTATAATGGAATACATGTATTTATTTGCAAAATTCGACACAGATTAACAAGTTTACGTATTGTTAAATGTTTTCAGAGTTTAAACTGATTTGACCTCGCAATTCGGTCAAGCTCGTCATTTGCTGGCTTCACTGTCATGTATTATTGTATGGATTGTATGGGGTTTAATAAAGAATTTTGATACAGATTTACAGAACAGTCTGGAGCTATATGTGTGTATGTGGCCCCTACTACTCAAGCCATGTTATCACGCTCTAATATCTTCGATCTTAAGATAAGATCGAAAAATCCTATATCAACTTTTAGATTAAAGAGAATTTGAAATCGTTCTTAATTTTTTAATTTGTCTTGGCGCGTTGTAGACAAGTCATAACACTGGTTTTTCTCGAGGCGAGCGCACCGACGCCAAAAACACCGACAGATCAAAATACCATCGTCATCATGAGTCGGCCCTGCGCAGTTTAAATATATTACCCTCGCTCAACACACGATCGTCTTAGTCCAAAGCCTTACAGGCCGGCAACGCAACTGCAAACCCCCCGGTGTTGCATGTCTGTGGGCGTCGGAAAACACCATCACAACTACTCGTTTGCCCCCTGTACTATAAAAAAACTACACAAAACGCAACTACATAGCTCACACACTCCCACCAGACTGTGTGCAGCAAATATAATATTAACCTGTCTCTGAAATTGAGGTTAATGTTTACGGGAGAGAAGCGGCGGCGGCGGGGCGATTTAGAGCCCGTCCTGTATTATGTATCAGGGTTGCCATCTCCAGATTGGATATTTATGAGTGCTGACCACTTCATAAATAAACCACTCGCTCCGAGGATGGGATTGGCGGCTAACGGATTGTGGATACAGATTACGTATTGAGTCATGCCAATTGAGAAGAATCCCAAACAAAGTCCTCAACTTTACAATGAACCAACTTAACGGAATTTGTTTAATTATTTTACAAGATTCAGCAACCGTGGTCGCATGTGAACTGTGGACATAAGTCCAGTCGAGATTCTTCCAAGTTCCTGAAACGTCGGGCCTGTAAAATAATTAAATAAGTAGCGATAAAATCAGTTAACATTCACGCAAACTAAAGACATCGTTAGTCTTCAACGTTTACGTGGTAGAGAATATTAGCAGCAGGCTAGTTTAGCTATTTGAAAGTCTTAATATCGACGTAACCACCGAGAATTTGTGCTTTGGCTGCGCAGATGTTTATGGGCGGCAGTAGACATTACAAAGGGTACTGTCCCCTTATGGTACAATCCAACTATGTGTGTTTTTGAATACAAATAACATTTTATTTTAGTGTTAAAAATATGAGAAGAGTTTGTAAGAGGTAGTGCCACACTGCATGCCTGTATGCAGCCGAATTGGGCCGGCACGACCGGGGAGGTACCTCTCGCTACAGCTGTGCTGTCATGTTTCGTGCGGTGTGTAAGTAGCCGGTGGCCCATGAAGGTGGGAGGTGAAAAGAGGGCAGCACATCTGTATAGCCACTATGCGGACGTCTATGAGCGTCGGTAGTCATGAAAATGGCTCCGACTGCTCGTTTGCCCCCTATAACATAAAAAATAAAAAAAATATATAGAGTGCAAAAAGATACAAAAACCGACCAGTAGGGTACTATTAGAGACATGTAAAGTGGAAGCAGACAGTGTCTGATAATGGTGAAAATACAAGACATCGAGGTTCTCTTGTATCTTCGTGTAAAAGCCCTTAATTGCTGCTCAAAGTTTTTATCACCGCACACGTAACTTAACCAAAGTCCTCCCAACTCGGCGTCCGTATAATCACTAAAAACCTCTACGAAAGTTTAAAAAAAAGGTCTCGGGACGTGGCGCGCCTCCCAAACACCTTCTGAAGTGAACTATCTCACTTTCAGCGAGTCTCACCTACAAATAAAGTACCCAAGTTGAGGCTCGCGGAGTCCGATGCGGGAGTTTTGGATGTGGTAAATATTTATTGTGTTTTTTTGTATACAAAGCAAATAAGTAGGAGTTGTTCCGAGCAACGCAAATAAGCCTCCGTTTAATTGTTAAGCCGAGCTTTCCTTCCGTCTTCCGATTGGCCACCGGAAAATTACACACAGCACAAAACTTGACCGCGTAGCTGTCAGTTAAGCGAGTGTACCTCCCCAGTCGTAGTGCTCTTCAGGAACGCAAAATGACTAACCTTTATAAAGGACTAGCTGCGCCCCACGGTTTCACCCGCGTAAATTTCGATCCTGTGGAAAATTGAAAATCATCCCATGGCATCCCGTAGGAACATTTTTTCGGGATATAAGCTGTCCTATGTATTAATCCAAAATACCCTCTATGTTTGTGCCAAATTTCATTAAAATGGTTTAGCAGTTTTTGCGTGAAGAAGTAACAAACAAACAAACAAACAGACAAATAAATAAACATACAAACTTTCGCATTAATAATATTAGTAGGATTGACTGTCGTAGAACGACGTAGTAACAAACCATGAAAACCGATCAACTATGTTAACGGTTATCTAGCAACTTTTACAAGAGGTAGTGCCACAATTGCATTGCCCAGCAAGTTTACATAATAACACTCAAATATACTGGTGGTCCGTACGGTTTGTCAGATTTTTGTACCACTAAAGAGATGGAGATGAAAAGAGCGCAGCATCTTCATGTAATCTATATGGTTGTTTAAATAGATTGGCAGTGGATTCAATATTTTTGTGGCAAGTCTAGGCTCTAATATGTTACTTTTATTACTTACCAACGCACTCAACGAGAACTACATCAATATTTTGGCTAACGCTGCTAAAGACGTTATCACTTCAAATAAAAGATAACCCGCGAAACATCCTCAAACACATCCGAACTTTCCCAGCTCCATGGCGCCGACATTCAGTATGCGCGGCGCAACCTCCAAATGCCGGACCGACTTGCAATACTTATAGAAGTTTAGTGCTGGCTCGGTATTGTGTTACAGCTACTATCACGCGCGGGGACGTGACCTCGATGTACTGAGCGGAGCTACTTCACTCACGAATATTGAATGTTTCCAACATTTACAACATTTAATTTCGTGTGAGCAAATGGCGTTGAACTTTGTGGTTTTAAACTGTCATTGAATTATTCATATTTCTTGTTAGTAACAAACATGAAAATACAATTAAATGTTTATTAGATACTGTTAACTTACAATTTTTTAAAACGATAATAATAACCATAATATATTATAAAAATACTATTTAATTATGGTGATGTTATTACAAAATATAATAATGTTACACAGTTAGCAAATATAGAGCAAACCAAGCAACGACGTGTTGAGTGTAGGAATGTGTATCATCGAATTGTTTTTGCAAATTGTGTTCGGATATCCAAATAATATTTATTTAAGCGAAGTTGTAAAAACTATACGACAAAATTAATTATCATTAATTAATTTTTCCTTTTCCCCCTAACGTTATATCTAAAAACGGCCAGCACAAACTAACTACTAATTAACAATGTGAAGATGTTTATGTGAAAACTCTTATCTAATAAAACGTACCCGGCCACCGCGGGAGAAGAAATATTCTCTCGCCCGGGGCAGCGCCTGTTCTTGTTTACAAACAAAATAACTCGGTTACAACGCATGTACTGGTATAACTCAATTATATTTATTAGATGTTATCAAATAAACTAATATTGACTCTGAGATAATCACGCCTATGCTGTTATTTTTGTGCAGTTTGTGAAAATCCAGAAGTATGACGGGATGGAGTAAAATAGGGCATTTAGCACTGTAATCTTTATATTTTGTATACAAAGCTTAAAGGTAGGAGTTGCTACCGAATGCCCTAAATAATCCTCACAATAATTGTTAAGCCCAGCTTTCCTTCTGTCTTCCGATCGGCAACCGGAAAATTACACACCGCACGAAACTTGACCGCGTAGCTGTCACTTAAGCGAGTGCGAGCGAACCCCGGGGCGCAGCTAGTTGCATATAAATTTCACCCCCTTATTTGACCCCCTCAGGAGTTGAGTTTCTAAAAATCCTATCTTAGTATTCACTTACATCATAAAAGGAACCCTGTACCAAATATCAAGTGTCTAGGTACAGTAGTTTCGGCTGTATGTCTGACAGTCACACAGCTTGTATGCGTGTGTATGTCACATTTCACAATGATGTGGACGCCCAAGGGCGTCACCAAACATCTAAGGCTCCTACTGCTCGTTTGTCCCAAATCGTTAGTTGGATTTGAAAGAACACAGACCCTTATGTTGACTTTGTAGTTGAGCGAACATTCTCAAACACAACAGACGTTCATTTACTTAGTTACCAAACGAACCGGCCGTCGATAAACAACGTGATCCGGGTAACTGGCTCGCCGGATGTTGGGTTGTTCGGATGTTTGTGCACAATTTGACTCACGCGAGCGAGCATGGAGACGAAACATTTGAGAGAACCAACTTGAAAGTTGTTAAAGTTCATGAAGTCGTGGTTGAATGTGGTTACGTACGCAGTAGCCAGTTTAATTAAATGATATGAATGAGATTATCTGTCTTTGTGGACATTGAAACATGTAGCAGTTCGTAGATATAATCTCTTTATATATAAAGGAAGTGAAATTATGGGATTATCGAAGCAAACTGCATATCGACGACAGAAAACGTATTTGCTGTAAGTAGAAAAAAAACGATTTTTGGTTTTATACACCATTAGAATCAGAAAAAAAAACTGCGTCGAATGGTCTCAGTCGTTTATTTATAGGATTAAAAAAAAAATACTTACGTCTTCTCAATTTTGAAAAATGTATGCATTTAATTTGTTGTAACCACCAAAAAATCGGTATTTTGCTGTTTTTTTAAGTTACAGCAATTTAGTGGCGATATTAAAAATCTTTTACCACTTACGCAGTCTGCTTTTATGATTGACTTTTACTTACAGCGTTCTTGAGGTCAGTGAATT
>LUGF01007735.1:82217-99254 GCA_001625245.1 Calycopis cecrops | reverse complement strand
CCGCACGCACGCACGCACTCACACACACACTTTTAGCTATAGCCACTCTGTGTTTTCCACTATGCAGAATATGTAAACAGTAAATCCGTAAATGGATGTACGGTTAATTTATATAGTATCACTGAAACTTAACAAACTTAAAACTTAAGATCTGTGGATTTTGTGATAAATAAATAAATAAATGTTGTCACATTTGGGATTTTTGCGGTTTTTGATTTTGTAGGAAGAATACCACGATTTTGAAATTCATATTACAATAAATATAATATATAGTAAAGCTTATAGAAGTTATCATGCTCGCGCCTCCCGATATGGTATGAGACCCTCGATGTGAACTAATTTGCACTTCACCCGTTTTTTTACCTAACTTTAATAAAAATCAATTTTAAACATCATCTACAATATTCAACATTTTGGATCCGCAATAGTAGACCTCGAGCTCAAATACTTTACATTTCACGCGTGACGCGTTGGTAAGGTCTGTGTCAGTCCGACTCGGACTTGACCGGTTTTTTCGCTAAGTCTGCAATAAGAATAGTTATTTCGTATGCCTTTTTATTATATTTTTTGCGTGACTGAGGTCCTGACCGCAGCCAAGCCGAGGTTATTGATGAACAATACAGAAACAAGTTTACAATTAGAAAATCTTAATAACGTCGAAGTTTAGGTATATTTTATGAAGGAGGTACCTCTCGCTTACACGACACAGTCGTATAGTACAGCTGTGCTGCCGTGTCTCGTGTGGTGTGTAAGTAAGTACCCGGTGGCCGGATACTTACACACCGCATCAGTGACATCGTCTGTACTTTCATCACGTGATCATTTATTAAAAGATATAATGCCATTAAGGATAGATTTATAAAAGTTTTGACGTAGATTCTTCTACTTTCTTCATTCCAGCTACCCCTAAAACCCCGTTCTCACCCCACAAGTTAACCAGACACACAGACTTTCGCATTTAATACACATCTCATTTTAGACCAGTAACGATATGATCGTACCTGTCCTCTAAAGAATCACTTCAAAATGTAATAACGTTTACATTTATTCCGTCTCATTCCTCCAACAACAAGGCTCAAGTAAAGTGTAGGTCGTACGTAGTGCGGCGCGTGTGAAGTTTTCAATTGGATTGCTCGGGTCGTGTTCCGTCAAACGACTCTCGGCTGCCAATAAACAGCGACAAAGGGTTACGGACATTCGTTCGAGTAAGGCAAGACCTTCGCTGTAAACACTTTGTAAAGGGCCCCACTATATTGTGATTGGATTCGGCCCGGCCCTTCGTGAAATAGATATTGCAGTGTTGAAGTTTACGTGTTGTAAATGAGTTTATAACTTTATAGCGTGGGCCAAATGGGCAGTTGGAGAGTTTTAGTGCTACTCACGCATATAAACATCCGCATAGAGGCACACGCCTTGCCTTTCTATCCATCTGTTGCCAGTGGACTCACATACCACAAACCACAGTATAAACGAGTAAGAGGTCCACCATGGTAGTATCGGCACCATTTTTTAAATAATGAATAACACCTTTGATGAAGACAATGGTCATTTGAGTGTTTAAGATTTAAGCCATCTTTCAGCATCCCATGTCCCTTCTTCGATGTACTACTTCTAAAATAATGTTATTATCTTTAAAGAATAAGAACAATGTATTTAAGACACTGTTACACTTTTTTATTACATATAGGTATAGAAAGTTATTGCTTATTCTAAGGAACCTTACATTTAAAATACCTATTTATTTCTACTACTAAAAATGCTATTTTTATTATTACTATTATTATTATATACTATTTTAATTTTTATATACACGATACAAACAATGTACACACATACCTAGACAAAGGTTGTGTATCGCTGCAGCGCTCTTTCGCTGACAGATCTGGGGCACCTCAGCAGAGTTAAGCTGATGGTCGCCCCTGAGGGCCGGAGCCTGGCTCGTTCTCTCACTTGGATGAAGTTTGAGCTTCATCAAATATATTTTCGTATATTTTATTCAAATGCCCTCGATTTCGTACATATAGATTTCAATGAAATCTGTGTTCTATCCTGCTTATGGTAGCAAAGAAATCGTAAACTGATATATGGCACAGAGGCCGGCACAAATTGTTAATGAGATTTTTTGCAATCAAAGGAGTTGGAAAGTGAAAGTAGAACTTTTATTTTTATAAAATAACTAGCTGCGCTCCGCGGTTTCACCCTCATAAGTTTCGAACCCGTGGTATATCGAAATAAAAATACATGTTGGCCGATTCTCAGACCTACCCAAATAAACATAAAAAATATTAATATAATTTTTGTTTTTGTGCCTTTAATTTTTGTTACAGGACGTGTAGAATATTAGATAAGACTCGTAGTAGATAATGCGGCCCTGTTAACTGGTACTTAGACAACGACTCCTTTCCCCTACCTACCAAAAATAAGAGGTTTGCACCGCGACCCACCTGGTGAAGCCACGGGGCGCACCTAGTTTTGTACATAAAACGTTCATATTGTGCCATTGAGTTATTATTACTACGTAGTACATATAACTCAATGATATTGTGCTAATTTTATTGATACAATTTTATCTTTATTTTATTAATTTAATATTTTATGCTATTAAATAGCGTATAACGGAAGCATACATAATGCTTATGTGAAAAAAACATACACCCAAGCAAATTACCGCTCACTTGATACAGAAATATATAAATGAATGAAAACTCAACATAATGTAACTTTCATAACAATAGATTACATTGAATATTTGACCACTTAACGCCCGGGAAGTAACGCTACAACGACCGTGTTACACAAATATAACACATTTCGCGCGTTGATTCACTTTTTATTAGCATCTTGGGGTCCGACTGCTTCGCAGCAATTTCAAGATTGAATTTTTACGAGTGTGTGAAGGATAGAGATATAAACAAATGAATAAAACGCAGCGGAGAGAGGGAGAGGGCTGCGGTCGTGAAACTTGATGTGGTTGTTGATGTTCGCAAATTGTATGCTGTGTTCTTGAGACAATAAGATGTTTATTAAAAACAAATTATTAAATTAGTAAAGCTATACGACGTCCATTATATCTGCAAAGAGGCTACACGCCTGCATATGCATATATGCATGTGCGCTGCCTTCCTTTACCCCGCCTCCTCCATGGGTCGGACTTCACAAACTGCACGAAAAGCGAGAGCGTAGCCCTCACTCACACTGATATTTGAAGCTACAAGTCAGAGCACCTCCCCGGTCGTGGCGGCCCAATTCAACGACAAGTCTACACGACACCATCTACATATTTCTACATCGACACTTAATATTAAAGTGCGCCCGGCGTGTCGGACGTTTCAGGTATATTGAACGTTGGACATGGGTGCGATGTAACACTTTATTAAACTGTGCGCAGCTGACGGGCTGAGACTCACACGGACGGAGCCTGTATAAGTTGTATGTCCATATGTCCATATTACATTGAACTTTATGAAGATCATATTTTTGTATTTTGCTCCTTGATTTCCCTCTAATTCAATGCATGAATTTTCTTCAGAAGGAAATTCACGTTTTCGGTATGAAAAGTAATTATAGTGACGGTACGGATTGTGATCTATATCTTTGCCAAATTTCCTTCAAATCGGTTAAAGTGTTTTAGCGTAAAATAATAACAAACATACATACAAACTTCACATTTTGATATTAGTAAGTAGAATGACATGGCATGCGTACCTACTTAGCTACACAATCGATGAAAGGAAAAGATCACATCACTATTATGGTCAATTAGATGTTCATCATATTGCGAAAAGAATTTAATTGTTTCACTAAGATGGCTGGGCCACCTCACTATGTTTTTTTTAATATACCATATTTGGTTAATGAAACAAATTCGACCAAAACTCTGATAAGATTTTTAAGAAATAAATAAAATGAAATGAAAAAGCTTTTATTCAAAATAGAATTACAGGAATTACTTTTTGAACGTCAACAATAAAATCTACCACCGTGCACCGGTTCAACCCAAGCCCTGTCCTGAGAAGAACCTGCGAAACAAACTCAGCGGGTCTCATGATGTGATGATATGTAAAAGTAAAAAATATAAAAATACAAATACATATGTATATTATAAATGATATAATAAGATACAATACAATTTATGAATTTACAATAATTATGGTACAGAAATAGCCTGGGAGGAGGGTACTAACTAAAGTGGAAGTTCATATGCTGATTAGTCGATGAACGCGGTGCGTCTGTGGAAGTACGTGTGTCGTGTCTTCAGCTTTATAATTTTTAATGGTATTGGGGGCTAAACGAGCAGTCTGAGCCATTTTTAGGGCTAACGACGACCATAGACATCCTCATTGAGGCCATACAGGTGCCCTGCCCTCCTCTCTCATCCCACCACCATGGGCCACCGGCTACTTCAACACCTCACATTACGCGACAGCACAGCTATTGATATGGATCCGGTAGAGGAGCACCGCTGAAACCAACTTAGTTGCCAGCAATATGATAAACTGCACAAACTCTAATGCTAGGTGCAATCATATTCGCAGAATTGAATTTTTCCAAGTTGCAGTGGAAAATTTAGGAGAATTTTCATCGCGATGGCACTGCACTACCTTCCCTAATTTCCCCCGAGGCCCAGTTGGCTGGAAGTAATTGTTTTTTCATCTGAATAATTGAGAATGTTCTTTAAAACTTGTAACTTGTTAAATTGCTAAGTGCGACCCGGCCGATGTAACTTACAAGTGCATGCAATTAATTGACTTGAGATGAGTGTGAGCACATAAATATCCACATTATTGTTTTCCATTTTCATGCAATAGTCTAGGAAACTAGCTTACCACGAATACGAAACGCGGCAGACATCACAACTGACATTGCTGTACTGTCAGACTTCAGTAGCGTGGCCATGGGCGGTTTTGTCTAATTTTATGTTGTAATTACTACTAAGTAGAAGGTAGTAGAAGGTTAAGAGAATCCAGGGAGAGTAGCAGCTCTGACCTGAGCCCCCCCTCCCCCACTCCGGTATGCAACGACAAGGGCCCCTTAGATACTTACTAGCCCTTACTAGCCTTTACGTATCACTGTTGGGTACAGACCTCTACTGAATGGGAGATAGAAAGGAAATACTTTATCGTTACATAAACACCGGACCGGCACGACCGGGGAACGTCTCGCCTTACACGATACCGGCGTAAAGTGACAGCTGTGCTGTCGCATTTTATGCAGTAAGTAGCCGGTGACTTAAGTGGGAGGACGAAGGAGGGCAACGCATCTGTATAACCTCTGTGCGGATGTCAGTGGACGCCGGTAGACATGAAAATGACTCCAACTACTCGTTTGCTCCCTTATATTATTTTAAAAAATGCACACACCTCAAATAACCAAATCTTTCGTTTACTTTATATCCTTCGTTTGTTACTGACTCGAATACTTTGGAGAGAAATAGTAAAATACCACAAAATATTGCATCCATTAGTATTGTTAAAGCCAATGTTAGTACACCAATCGAAAAGCTAACTCGGATGTAAAGCTTTAAGATTAACTAAAGCACAAACCATAAGCTCGCTCTTAAATATAGAGCTTAGATTATAGAGGAGCAATAGTCGGCGCTGGGTGTCGCGCTCGCTGTAGATTAAACAAATATTACCCCGTGATAACGTGCACCTAGCGATCTATCAGACACGGCAATATTAAAATAGTTACAGACCTTGCTGTGAAAAACCAGACTGTCGTAGGGACTGCCGATAAAATTGAAAATTTAAAACTATCTTAGATATACGTAATATGAAAGTGGAGAGTGTATCATATTTGCTGACGTGAACTCATAATATTTAATACTTACCAACTCCCATGAAGTTTTCTTTTCAAAACTGCATGTCCATTGTCAAAAATAAAACTTTACTAAAATTTTGTAAGAGCATGCACAAACTGCATGCATGCATGTAGCCGAATTGGGCCGGCACGACCGGGGAGGTACCTCTCGCTTACATGAGACCGGCGTAAAGTGACAGCTGTACTGTCGTGTTTCTTGTGGAGTGTAAGTAGCCGGTGGCCCACGGGGGTGGTAGGAGGAAGGAGAGTAGTGCATCTGTATAGCCTCCATGCGGATGTCTATGGGGAGTCTGTAGTCATAAAAATGGATCCGGCTGCTCGTTTGCCCCCCTATATCATTAAAAAAAAAAATAAAAAAAAAATTAATTATAAAACTCCTGTTTCAATTTAACTGTAGATATACTAATAGTTTTTATATTTCTTTAATTTACTATATACTCTATTTATTTTAATCTTCATTTTTTCTCGCGGGGAAATGCATTTACGCTCTGCTACCTGACCGAGGGTGAGGTCCGGTGAATGTGTGTCGGACTCCTGGATAAACCGAACACACCAAAACCCCGCGGGTGCCATCGGGAGCCTATACTGAGTTGCCCCGGATCTGTCCGTAACAGGGCACTTCGGCGACTGGCCCAGTCCCCTGTAAAGGACCGGACTTCTCCAAAATAGTGTGGAAGCAATTTAATCTTATTATTAATATTGTACGCAGGTTTAAGATTAAGAGAATAGCTAAATAAGAAAAGTTTAAGATCTTATTTTGAAGAGTTCAAAAAAGCTAACATCTGTCAACTGAAGGTTTTCCTGAAGAACTAAAGGTCAAGGAAAGGAATTTGGCATTAAACATTTCATTCCCTCATTCAATAGATTTTATAGGTCACTAGTTCACCAATAATTTCCCCTACATGCGATTGCTATTATACAAACATCCAAAAAATATCTGTTAAAATTTGTAATACAATTCTAAATATCAATTTGAAAAATATTAAAAATGTTATTATAACGAAACAATCAATACATTTTATGATATAGGTGTGACGTACGAGGAGCTATAGAGATTAGCAGAGGACATGGACAATTTGAAAAAACTCCACCGACAAGAACTATGCTCTTAAGTTAAAAACAAAGAAGATAGGCGATAATGCTCTGAAATAAATAAATTTTACTTTTTTATTTAAACTTTTTAAGACGAAAAAAAACACAAATAACATTGCTGCCACTTCTAAGTCGTTCTAAGCCCGCGCCCCCAGCTTTCGGCGCGTAATATCCAGCAATATCAATACTGCAAGTGGAACCTGAGAAATGAACGTCGCCCGCTCTGAACCAATATTATGCTATCAAAGTATTCTGTGTCGACGGGCGAGTGCCGCTCGCGTGTGCACTATTATTACTGTTTATTATTAGTACTTTATTAAATTGTTAAATAGTTTATTAATATTATGTAGGCACGGATTGTCGAAGTCGAGCAACGAAGAAAACGTTTATGAAAAATTTGAGGTAGCCTAGCATAGGAAAGCTGGAAAACTATGAACTGCTAGCTGCCCCCCGTGATTATATCCGCGTAAAATTTAGACCCTATGGAAAATATAAAATCATCCCTTGGCATCCCATAGGAACATTTTTTCGGGATAAAAACTATTCTAAGAGTTAATCCGGGTAACTTGGATTAACGCATAGAATAGTTTTTCTCCCGAAAAATGTGTGTGCCAAATTTCATGAAAATCGGTTCGGGTTTTGCGTGAAAGAGAAACAAACAAACAAGCAAACAATCTTTCGCGTTTATAATATTACTAGGATTTTAGACCGTAGTTTTCTATTTCTTACAATAACAAGTTCACCGTCAACCCTGCAGCCTTATTTTGTCACAGAATATTTGTGTAGTAGGGAAGTCCTCTACAAAACGGCAAATCACTTAACATAGCACCTATTATAATATCAGAACCAATATTATAGCTGCTACATAAGGTGATTTGTAAGAAGGCCTGTAAGAGGTAGTGCCACACTGCATGCAGCCGAATTGTGCCGGCACGACCGGGGAGGTACCTATGGCTTACACGAGACCGGCGTAAAGTGATAGCTGTGCTGTCGCGTTTCGTGCGGTGTGTAGGTAGCCGGTGGTCCACTAAGGTGGGAGGAGAAAGGTAGCGCATCCGTATATCCTCTATGCGGATATCTATGGGCGTCGGAAGTCATGAAAATGGCTCCGACTGCTCGTTTGCCCTTCTATACCATAAAAAAAAAATACGAAAATTAATTACATATTTACATATTTAATTACTTAACAACATTAATTGTTAGAGTTGTAAAACTATAAAGGTTCCTGTTACAGTTCCAATGATGAAGTAAACAAAGTGGAAAAAGTATCTTCCTCAGCATGAAGACGTTCAGAGTTGGACACGGGCTCCACAGAGCGCCCGCTCACGACCGCGAGCCACGAGCATCCACCGGCTCCCCGCCACCTCCACCAATAAAGTTAATAATTAATTATCACTTATTATTATTAGGTTAGCCGAAGATCGAGGCCAGTGGCGTGCTATAGGTGAGACGGTGATTGCGATCGCCGTGAAAAATCACTGTGATATTCATAAACAGCGATCGCATGCTCACAGCGACCGGTCACTGTTATTACGTGTTCGCTGTGATCGCTGGAAGCGATGCAGCGCTATAAAGTAAAGAGTGATTAAATCACTGCTAATATTCACGGCGATTTTCTACAACTGCTCAGGGCGATCGCGCGCTGCTACTCAAATATCACTCTTAGGCACACCTCTAGCTATGGGAGAGGCCGCCGTCCAACAGCGGACTGCAATAGGCTGATGATGATGATGATGATTACTTATTTCCGCCGACATTATTACTCTACACAATATCGACCGTAATTAACGTACAGAACAACTGATCACTTTATATATATATATATATATATATATATATAGCTGCGGAGCGTTATCGCGCAGTATCTCCTAACACAGGAAATGAGATTTTTGCTGCGCCCCCGCGGTGAGCGAGCCAATTTGCTACACGTCGCTTCGGCGGAGGTACCTCTCTGTTTACCCTTTATTATCATCATCATCATCATCAAACATGTTATGTAAGCGGTGAATGCTGTGAGCACGACCGGGGAAACATCTCTCACTCATATACCTTATCCTTCTCTCTCTCTCTCTCCCTCTCTCTCTCTCTCTCTCACTCACTCGACACCGCCTTAGAAGTAAGAGGTAGTGCCACGCTGCATGCATCCAACCGGCTTAGGCCAGCACGACCGGGGAAGTTTACCTAATTGAGATTCCGGTAGCTCATTCGAGCGGAGGGGGAAGAAGAGAGTTTTTAAGATGTTTGTGTCGGCGATTGTCGCCGAATGGCTCTGACTGATCGCGCGCCATCTTGTATTATATCTCCCCGCTCCCCCCGCAGTTCCATCTGCGTATGTCTTAATTGCTAGCAAACATGTAAAAGTAAGAGGTAGTGCCACATTGCATGCTTGCATGCAGCCTACATTGGACCGGCACCATGGAGGTAGGAAATGAAAGGAGAGCAGGGCTTCTGTATAACCTCTATGCGGATGTCTATGGGCCTCGGCAGTCCTGAAAATGGCTCCGACAACTTGTTTGCCCCATTATACCATAAATAAAAAAATCAACCCAATCATCTAAACATTTCATTTGTTGAATCTCACAGATTTTCACAAGGGGTCAATCTGCTATGAATTGCAGCTGAATTTCAGGAAATTATCAAATTCATTTTCCTCAAGGGTCCAGTGCTAGAGTAGCAGCGCGGCTAGCTTAATCCAGGATTGACCTCAGCAAGCATTTACTGAGCAATATAACCTCAGGCGTAAACACCAACGTACATCCCTACTAATATTATATGTACATAATATATGTAAGTGTAAGTTATATGCTTTCACTTAAAAACTACTCAACCGATCATCTTGACTTTGTACACGTATTCTTAAAATTTTTACAAAGGACATAGGATAGTTTTTATTAAAAAAATATTGTGGCAGATATTGGAATCCCATTGCAGTTCTTCAACGCTTCAACGCGAGCTAAGCCGGATAAAAATGTAACGACGCAAGCGAAGCGGCGGGTAAAAGCTAGTGAGATCTAAAGATGACATAAAAAGGACTGCACATTTACGCTCCACAAACGTTGGGCCGCGTAAAAAGAAAAAAAAAACCTTTTTTCATTTACGCACCCGCCGGAGGAGACTCGAGTCATGTTGTTCCGAGGGCTTACGTACTTGACGTCGTGGGACAAGTGGCCAGTAATGGATATCTATTAGCCGCAGACACAAGTCGCGCCAGGGCTGTCACAACAAAGTTAATGTTGCAAGAACATGTATGCAGGATTGCATTGGACCAGGACTGGGAAAATACTTCGCACGTAATATTCGCGTCAACTGCTAGTTTTGCATGTTTTTTTGCGATTTCTGAGTTTGGATGGACCAGTGATCAGCAGGACTTCTGAATATATGCATGTTTTTACCTCATCGCTTGTTCGGACTGCTCGATTTTCCTACGTAAGGACTCCAAAATGAAGAAGGAAAAGCAAAGAAATGTTTAAAATGAACATATCGTCCTTTAATATTTTACGATTGAGTTGGATTGATGATTCTGGATCTATTTTGATGTTGTAATCTGTCATACCAAATATTTACTTGTCAGATTCAAGTATTATATTCAAAATGCACATATTGTATGCACATTAGTAAGCCTTTTACACTACAGAATTAGTTAAATAGATACTTTTTATACCGAAAAAGGGTTTCCTTAAGAAAGACTTTTCGCGTGTGAAAGCTTTGTAAGTAGAACAAAATCTACATTTGCGTTTCATGATACTCCGCCAACCAGCTACTAAATGTTAAATAATCTCACTCAACGATACATCACATTGTCGCAAATAACTAGAGCGCCAACCCTAGCGAGGCTCTCAATCCATTATAGTGATTTCCGACACTCAAGCCTCACGCAGGCAGCGGGCTCGCAGCCACTTACGGAGAGATCAAAGGCCTTGCCAGCGCCGGCGACGGCCGCGGACCAAACATCCGCAATTACTTTGCGGAAGCGAACGGTACTTGTTAGCTTTTATTTCAGTTAAGTCGCCAATAAAGCGGAGCTCGCAGTCAAAAATGTTTTTTTTATAGTGTAACGGCGCAAACGAGCAGTCGGAGCCACTTTCATGACCACAGACATCCGCACATGTACTTCCCCGGTCGTACCGGCCCGGTATTTTTTTTTAATATAGTATGAGAGAGCAAACGAGCTCTCGGAGCCATTTTCAAGACTACCGACGCCCATAGACATAAGCATAGAAGTTATACAGATGCGTTGCCCTCCTCCCTCCTCCTCCCTCCATGGGCCACCGGCTACTTACACACCGCACGCAACAAGACACAGCTGTCATTTTGCACCGGTCTCGTGTAAGCGAGAGGTACCTCCCCGGTAGTGCAAGCCAAATTCGGCTACATGCGTGCAAGCAGCGTAGCACTACCTTTTACTAAATTTCTCTTGTAAAATAGACATTTTCATTGTACATAGCATAAATGGAAAACTTGTCTCAAAATAACTCCCTTTCATCTTCTATCTCTGTCAGATAGTATATTGATAGGAGTTCTTCAAAAACACGGCTCTTAGTAAATTACTTGGTTCTTTTGTGTCTAGCAGATGATCGGATCTTTACCTCTGAGTAATTACTTGCGGTTGGATCTGTGTGCAGGTTTCGATGTTGAAGTCGAGAATAGATAAGAACTATCAACATTTTATGTTGTCTTAAGTGATAGTGATTTTTACTCACACAACACAGATGTACGTATTTATGTTTTCATTATTATATGTTTGTTTCTCCGAAACGCAAAAAATTCTGCAGTTTTTTATTTATTACTAGCTTTTACCCGCGGCTTGACTAGCATCTTTTATTTTTTTAGAATTGAAAATATTTTATGCCCCTTCTAATACATCTAAGAATATGTTTACAAAGTTTCATGATGATCGGTTTAGTAGTTTTGGCGTGAAAGCGAAACAAACAAACTTACATTCACGTTTATTATTAGTAGAGATTTATTTGTATTAGTAACTTCACAGACGAAAAAGTACCTATAAAATAATAATGAGCACTCAATCTCATTTTCACCTCGAAAATGAAAACCAATAAACAAACAAAAAAATATCCAACATTCTCGAAACCGAACAGTCGATGGACCGGAAATAGTGGGTCTGTATTTACAACTTCCGCCGGGGTTTGGGCGGGAAACAAATTAATAACTTTTATCGCCTCCGGTGGTGGCGTCTCGAACAATTAACACGCCCATAAAAATCCTCACGGCTGATTGAAAACAGAAATGTGGAAGCCAATTGAGGCTGAGCTCGATGCAGACCTCGAAAGAAGTAAAGGAAGGAAATAGTTTTGCTGACAAAAATCATCATCATCAGAATGTAGTTTTAGTAAGAGGTAGCCGGCACGACCGGGGAGGTACCTCACGCTTACTTACACAAGACCGGCGTAAAGTGACAGATGTGCTGTCGCGTTTCGTGCGGTGTGTAAGTAGCCGGGGCCTATGAGAGTGCTCCCACTCTCTCAGAAAGGAGGGCAGCGCAGCACCTCTATGCGGATGTCTGTGAGTGTCTCTCATAATATGGCTCCGATTACTCGTTTGCCCCCCTATACTATAAAAAAATGTTATAGGACTTTTATTTACATTGTTAATAGGAAAAAAGGTGGCCTTAGATTTTTTTATACGAGTTTTAAACATACAAACGGAATGTTAAATTTTAATTACAAGCAAATACATTGAAAAAAAATATCGTAGCACACACAGGCACTGACGCGTTTCGTACAGTTGGGATAAAAAACTACTGAACCGATTGGATAAAATTTGGTACGGAATAAAATAATAATAAGTGATATCGGGAAAAAATATTATGTAATATTGCACGGGAGAATCCCTGGAGGACAGCTTTTTTTATAATATGCAGATTTTTTGGTCGCCGATGAGTCGAAAATATCGATATCAGCAGGCTTAGGGGGGCGTCAGTCCCCGATCCCTTAAGTCTTAAGCGCTTCAAGATCATTTTTGTACCTATGAAAGGGTCCCTCTTTTCAACTCCAAATCTCCAAGCCCCGGGCCCCGCCAGAGCTTAATCCAGCGCTGATCGGACTCAAGACACCAAAACGTTTAAGCCATCACTTCACGAGCTTATTATAAGAGCCAAAGCCCCTAATTCAATTTGGCTGCAATGCTTTAGCTCCTACAAAATAGGCTTCCTAGCTCCAGATATCGATTGTCCTAAGAGCTAAGGCAGTTGATAAAATTCGGCCCGTAATTGAATGAGCGAGTGTGGAGCGCCGGCGGCCTGGCGGAGCACCCGCAAATCTACTTACAACCTCTTTGTATTGACTAGCGCCACCAAGCCAAGAAAACTGCGTTGGATGATCCAGTCTTTATTCACTTTTTTAGCTAAGCTAGGACGCAATTTGATCTACTGATCGTAGATTTTTAGTTTTCAAACTACTAAATATAAAAAATCAATAGATCTAGCAGTTACAGAGGAGTTCGACCACAAGCATGATGAAAAGAGGGTTTTGCGTTTGAGACTGGATATTGCCCGGGACGAGTTAATTTTATGATGACTTACCTTACTATTGGTATTAATATCTAAAAATTTTAAATACTAGTTTACCTATATTGTTTGATTAATTTTTAGAGCCTAGGTGACCTAGAATTAGTATTTATACTTGTCTCCAAAAAACTCCCATTTTTCGTTTACCATTATCACTATAAAAACGAATCAATATTTAACGAATGGATGACCATCCGTTGATAAACATTGACACAATTATAATATGCACTTTAACGATATCAACTGCAGTTTTAGTTACAATAGTTAAACTTTGCACGTTTTCCGTACAAGTTGAATAACACCAGTAACTCTCTTCCTAACTCGTTGTGTATCGGTTATACGCCGGGGGGGCTTGTAATGGCATCACACAGCGATAGGCAGTCGCTCGCATCCGGAGATTTTTATCTCGGAGCCTACCTACGTTTTATAGCGATCGATCGAGCGCCTGAAGAATCTCGCGAGGAACACTTTTATGCGTGTTTCTGTGAGTTTATTGTAAGGCGTGATGTTTTGTAAATGTCACTCGTTTATCAACAATTCGTTTGTTTATTTCTAATTCCGCATATAGTACTAATAATTTCAAATGAATCATAACTGTATGATCCATTTGAAACTAAGGGTTGCCAGCTAAACTTTGGCATTTGTTTTGATGAAGAACCATGTAAACCATATTTTTTCGAAAGCTTAATTAATTAATTATATATTTATTTATTTTTATAAATATGAAACGTCTTAAGGGATTTTTTATGTCAAATAGTAGATAGGTAGTTATAGTAACATTTATACTTATTATTTTCTTTTTTTACTTTTCTTTTCTCTTTTTTTTCTGCACGCTCGCAGTGAGCTGCGACAAAAATTGGCTTACGCTATAAGATTTGGAATTTCGTATTTTGTTTTGAAATACGATATTGGTCGACCTTAAATCTAAGACACGCGAGGATTCCAGAAATTAAAATATTATGTTTATTATTATTCATCCCCAAACCAAGTAAAGTACTTATATTTCAAAATACTATTAATTTTTTTATACATACTATTCATTTGATCTTTGTAAAGTTATAGTTTCTTTGTTCACTGCGTTGAACGATGTCTACTTGTTGTCGTGATAAAAATTATTTTCCTACTACCCACTGTAGGTTTAGTGTACGATAGTTTATAACTTACAAATAATTGTAACTAGTAATTGTAATGTTTGTACACTATTCGTCGTTGTGTAATATTGTAATCTAATTTTAAGAAGCATGATCGCATTCATGTAATTATGTTCAGTTGTGAATATTTTGTTAATTTCTATTTTTAAGTTAGTTTTGTTAATTCTTTGTGAGAATAAATTCTTTAAACCGAACCGATTTTTAGTAAAGTGCCACACTGCATTCATACAGCCGAATTGGGCCGACACGTCCGGAGAGGTACCTCTCGCTTACACGATACTAGCATACAGCTGTGCTGTCGAGCTTCTTGCGGTGTGTAAGTAGCCCGTGGCCCGTGTAGGGGGAGAAGGGGGGAGGGCAATATGTAAAGCCTCTGTGAGAATGTCGGCAGCAGTAGTGGTAGGGCGTTGGTCATGATCGTGGCTTCGACTGCTCTTTTGCCCCCATATACTATAAAAAATCAACATGTTGAACGCACAACAAACACATATTCAGCATGTTTTGAATTCACCAACAGAACACATGAACACATGGCCGCCACCCGGTAGGCGTGCGCAGACTAAAAATAGATCAGACTAATTTGGGGCAACAGCACGCACGAGACTTAGTCGCGGGGCCGGCGATTTAGTCGTTTATTAGTAGCTGAATGAAGCGACTAGACGCGGGGAGCGCACACTTCAAAACGCCAGACGCGGCGATTCATCGCTAATGTCAACTATCGTCGTAATGCAGTCGCGAGATCGCGATACTGTTCGTAGCAGTCGTACGACTCTACTGCGACCGTTTGCAGAAAATCGCCAATAGTCGCGTCTAAAATTCTCGAGTGTAGTCCCCCTTAAATGAGCACAACAAACCATGCACTCATTAATTTGAGTTGTAATCATTTTAATATTTAACTCAGTGCTGCTGTGCTGTTGCCGTATTTTGCTCGAGCGCTCATAATTGGGATGCAAACGAGCAGTTTGAGTCATTTTTATGACTACCGTCCCCCGTGGTCATCTGCATAGACATTAAAGGTACAGATGCGTCCTTTCTCCTCCTTCCCCCATGGGTCACCGGATACTTATCGTGTATCCGGTGACCCATGGAGGAGGTGCACGTCGCACGACGCCTCGTGTAGGCGATTGGCACCTCTCCGGTCGCGCCGGTCTCCTTCGGATGCAATACAGCACTACATCTTATTAAACAATATTAAGACTAAGGGCCTTAGTAAGAGGTAGTGCCACACTACATGCTTGCATGAATTGGTCGAATTGGGCCGGCACGACCGGGAAGGTACCTCTCGCTTACACGAGACCGGCGTAAAGTGACAGCTGTGCTGTCGCGTTTCGTGCAGTGTGTAAGTAGCCGGTGGCCCGGGGAGGTGGGAGGAGAAAGGAGGGCAGCGCATCTGTATAGTCTTTGTGCGGATGTTTGTGGGCGTCGGTAGTCATAAAAATGGCTCCGACTGCTCGTTTGGCTTCCTATACCATAAAAAATTAGGGTCACAGCACGCGGACGCGGCAAAGGCGACTTTGGGACTGCATCGATGAAGTCGCACGATTTAGCGACTCTGCTACCGGTCGCAGTAGAGTTCTGCGACAGTATCGCGATCTCGCGACTGCATTTAAACGTTAATTGACATACATTGGCGACTAAATCGCCGTGGCAGGCGTCTTGAAGTGCACTCGCCACGTCTAGTCGCAGCATTCAGCTTCTAAAAAGCGACTAAGTCGCCGGTCGCCGCATCTAAAAGTCCCGTATGGACATGAGCTGACAAGCGCTTGTCTTTATAGAGCCTGATGCTGAACATGCACTGATTGGACTCGGTGAGGCGTGTTGAATGTTGACAAATTGAACAGCGTGACCAAAGCATGCATGCACAATACAAATAATTTTTAATGGGATAATCTAATGTATAGAACTTTGCTATTGTTCTTTTAAATTACAATGTTTATGTCTCTTGATTTGACTATAATTTTTGTGGTTTTTTTTAATGGTATAAGTGGGTAAACGTGGAGTTGGAGCCGTTTTCATGACTACCGACGCCATAGACATCCGCATAGCGATAAACAGATGCGTTGCCCTCCTTCCTCCTCCCACTTCCACGACACACGACACAAACGCGACAGCGCAGCTGTCACTTAGCGCCGGTCTCATGTAAGCGAGAGGTACCTCCCCGGTCGTGCCGGCCCAATTCGGCAACATGCTTGCATGCAGCGTGACACTACCTCTTCCTTTGTGTGTGAATAATTTGCTTAAAATACAATATGTATGTTTATTATTATAATTTATATATACATGTTATTATATACATGTATATATATATATACATATAACATATATACATACATGTTATTTTTGTAAGAGGTAGTGCCACACTGCATGCTTGCATGCAGCCGAATTGGGCCGGCACGACCGGGGAGGTACCTCTCGCTTACACGAGACCGGCGTGAAGTGACAGCTGTGCTG
>LUGF01007735.1:41796-71748 GCA_001625245.1 Calycopis cecrops | reverse complement strand
GTTTTATTCCACGCACTTTTTCTTACGCTTTTACTATCACATTTTTTTCAGTTCGGTCGCGCAGCAAAATCCCTATCTCCTCCAAGCCTGCCATAAGGAACTTCGTTCCAAAAACATGCAAATACAACTTTTTCATTAATACAAACGCTATGAAAAACCAAGTTATTTTATTTTCTGGTAAAAAATGTCGTAGAGACCTTTCGTTGGTACGGCACCCTCGGTGTGCGACTCCGTATAGTACTTGGTCAGTTTTTTATTAAACAATATATTTAGACGTAGGTTTAGACCTTCGAAACAAATGCTGCACATTATCGGCTGCTGTACATTATCGTCTAACACAATGGATGATTAGTCGAAATTAGTCATCGCTCATAACGCCACGTAACATTTCTTCCCATAGTTGATGGAATTTATTTCAAACCATAATAGCTTGAGATGAATAAGATTTTTATAAAATAACATAAGTACACAGAGAGGTCCACGCAGATGTGTGTTTTAATCATGACACATGAAATTATAATAAACATATTTTCAAATGTGACAAGACAACGGCTGTCGGGTCGACTAGTGTTTTATATGAGATATCGGAAATGCATTCGAATCTATATTAGTCATAGATTTAGAATTGTTCTCACTACGTTAAAGATATACAAAGCGTGGGAGCGAGACATTCAAATTAAGTTCCAATCATCGGGAAAGAAAAGAGATAGTAGATAAAGTATATACGAGACAATTATTTTACGCGAGTAAGAGGCCATAGCGGCCCAATTACATAATAATGACAAAGTCATGTAAGTTATCTACGGTTTCTGTAGTAATTCTGACATTTGTAAAATATTTTTTTTGTCTCGCCTGTGTTCTGACATTGTGTATCTTGTACATTCTAAATCTATGATATTCGTAGATCCAGTTTTCGAGAACCTTCACATCTTGAGGTCCGAGGAATCTATTAAGGCTGTCCGCCGTCTGTGTGTCTGTATGCTTAGATCTTTAAAATTACGCAATATATTTTGATGGGTTTCTTTAATAGGTAGAGCGATTCAAGAAGGTTTACAGGTAGCAATGTATTATAATTCCATTTATGAGTTATATTAGGTACATAGCAGCCGGTGTGATGTGCTGTTGGTGCTTATTTTATTTCATTGACATAAACTAACGAATACAGATAACCGACCGATATACATTTCGGCCTCTAGAAATAAGGCTAAGCCCGCAGATACGATGTTTAATTTACATTTTAGGTCCGATAGAATTAGCTCTTTACTGTGTCAAGATAAGAGATAACGTTTGGTTTAGTTTACAAAGAATTTTATATCTGTTTTTACTGGACGTGTAACAAAATACACGAGTAAAGGAGGTATGTAGGACAGAAGTTACTCGAATTGTTACGACGTGTTACTTTTTTTTGAACTTGGCAGGGACGCTGCCGTGTGGTAAGATTTATTTAGAACATAGTACGAAAGGTATCGTTCGTTTTGGGTATTCGCATGTGAGTTGTACTACTTCGTAATATTAATTACATTAGTAATATTATCTCAATGATTCACATAGGTACTCGTCATATTGATAAATTGTATCGTCCAATAAGAAAACGCATTTGATATATTATGAAAATCGAATAAAAGACCTTGTCACAATCTAGTTGTCTAAGGCTACTGACTATTTTCTAGTTCAGTTTATTCGAAATGGGCAAAACGAAATTGCCCATGCCGAATATAAATTACAAATTCAACGGTGTCTCCTATTAAATGTGACAAAAGTGCACCAAACTGATAATATTACCAATGAACACGTGTTATTCATATTATCAACTACTATTGCAATAAATTTCATATACTTCCGTGATAGTTCATGCTTATCACGCTGTTGGGGCGTAGAAAGATGCTGGGTAGGTACAGCTGTTGTTACATGCTGGTAGGTTGATAAAAGCGAGCACTAAATGAAACTACGTTTACTACAAATGCCAACTGTTAATTCGAAACTATTAAAAAAACTTAACGACAAGTATACGAAAATACTTTATTCAAAGTTAAATAGCGAAAAAATGGAAACATGCTTTGTAATGGCGTGGTGACGACGCGAGCGGCAACCTTCCATGTACACGTGTACGAAGTGAGAAAAAACATTAAAAAAATCCTGTGGCTATTATATTACTATTGCTCCGATTGATCTGATTTTTGTTGTGTAGCCTGAAAATGATACACTAAATATGTGGTTTCATTGAATGACTCTCGCTTTTATCAATCTTGTATAAGGTCAATCTTATATTGTCCATTGTCATGGTGATTGCAATGAAATTTATTGATCAAAAGTTTACTTAAACATAGTTTAAGTAACAGTTAAAAAATCAGATCATTGGTAGTCATTTTAGACAATCTACATGTCCATGGATGTTTATAAAATATATGACATGTATAATACGGACGCGGTAAGTTGGGACCTGGCAAATTCCATTCCCCGCTCTCTACCCCCGCACCACCCCCGATGTCGTCATATAAGGGCGACATCGGGGGAGTGCGGGACGAGAGAGCATTCTTCGCATTCTTGCCAGCTCCCAACTTACAGCGTCCTTGTAGTATATTTTATTTATTTGGTACCTAAGCCAAAAGATTTTACATTTTCTTTACATTCGTTTTGAAAACAATAGGTAGTTAATATATCAGAATGTAAATTCAACATTCATGTGTGAGTCATTAGTATTGTATAAACTAAATTGAAACAATACCATAACATTTTGTGTGTACCTATAACAGATTAATATTCCTTCACGACAACAGAAACAAGAATATTAATCCATATTATGTGTCTATACTACTAATATTATAAATGCGAAAGTTTGTAAGAATGTTTGTTACTCTTTCACACAAAAACTACTGAACGGATTTTCATGAAACTTTACAGTAATATAGCTTTCATATCAGAATAACTATAAGTTAAAATTTTGAATCATTTTTGAAGTCCGAAATCCACGCCGGCGAAGCCGCGGGCGGAAGCCAGTGTGTCTATAAAGGAAAATGGAAGAACGAAATCATGCACTGGTTGTTAATTTATAGTTATATAGCTGAGCCCCGCGGTTTCACCCGCGTAAATTTCGATCCCGTGGAAAATCATTCCATTGCATCCCATAGGAACATTTTTTTCGGGATAAAAACTATCCTATGTGTTAATCCAAGTTACCCTCTATATGTGTGCCAAATTTCATTAAAATCGGTTCGGCAGTTTTTGCGTGAAGGAGTAACAAACAAACAACAACAAAAAAATAGGAAATAATAGGGATAGGGCTTTTTTGTACATTAGTAACCTGACTGATAAAATGTCAATTTTTCCTTGTACAAACACTATATTACGTTCTCGGTCGATTCTATGAACACTTTAACGACCCATGTAGAGAATGTAACGGTCACAATGTCCCACAAAGTACGTGATCGGTAATCGGTTATCCTTGCGCTGAGAGCACAAACAAGTGTATTATTATTGCACATTTTCCTGTGCATGTTATCAATATTACAACGTGATAATTATTTACATGTCGGCTTTTATTCTCATGTTTCTGTTGAGTTAACTTTGAATATTTTTTATGTTTGTTTTTTTATTCTTTATGTAGTAAGCAGATTTTTTGTAATTTTTATATTTTTGCATCAATTATTTGCTTTTTTATATGCTATAATGGACTACTGGCTAATGTACAAACGAGCAGTGGATGGCATTGAACATACTACCATCATTAACATCTTCATTCTCCTTTACCAATTTCCTCCCAGAAGTCTACTACTCCCAGACCGCACGAAACGCGAAAGCAAATCATTTTAAAGCCGTGTCATCACTCATCATGCGCGTGTCGTGCAGTTTGCTAGTAGCCCGTGGCCCATTAAGGGGAGGAGTGTATGCAGGGCATAGCATCTGCATATGCGGATGTTATTTCACTTCGATAGTCACCAATGTGTCCGAATTTTCGTTTCATTTTTCATATTCAATAAAAAACGTGACTTGTAAGGTATAGCCGAATACACGATAGGGGAAGCAATCATGGCTTACATAAAACTTTAGTTGTTAAGTTTCTTGCGGCTTTTCCAAATTTAAACCTATCCTTGTCGCACCCGGCCGACACGACCGGGCAGTTGGTTCTCGCTCACAAGATGTCAATAGCCGACACGACCGGGCAGTTGGTTCTCGCTCACAAGATGTCAATAGTCGACACGACCGGGCAGTTGGTTCTAGCTCACAAGATGTCAATAGTCGACACGACCGGGCAGTTGGTTCTAGCTCACAAGATGTCAATAGTCGGTAGCATGGGCGCCGCCATGATTATTTCCATGAAGTGCATTTTTTTTAACGTGAGGAAAGCATTTACGCCGCATCGGTACACCCTGGGTGGGCTACCGACCAGCGTGGAGATTCTGAACTCGACGCTCATATCGTCTCCCACGCACCCCTATCCGTCGGCGACCGAGCAGAATAGCTCCTGCTTCCTCTCCATGAAGTGCATCTGCATCTATACACACTATTAGCCAATATAAAATATAGAATTAAACATGTGTAGCACGTGGATAACAGAGTTGCGGGTATTAAGTACTTTTACTACGATTTGTCTGACAATGACAGGTTACAGAGTTTTTTTTAATGGCTACTTTTTTTCCCGACAAGTGGGTGCAATTAGTACGGTTGTCTTCGAAAGCCTTCGACAGCACGTCTGCCTCCTTACATTAAAAATTGCCTACTTTGTAACGTGGAAAAAGCCTAAATTACGTGTAGCCTATCTATTTTGTAATGTGGAAAAGCCCAAATATCGACGTAGGTCAATTGTTTTAGATACTTAATGGGCGTTCTCAGTTCATTGTTTATCCACTCAAAATACCTACAGGCCAAGTTAGCACTACTGCAAGGTCTGTAGGGTCAACAAACTACTCTCACAACTACCGCGCACACTTTCTAATGTGCGACAACTTGACATCTTTACATACAAACAGTAGCTCATCTACGGAACTAGCACTAAGTGAAATTTAAAAATAATAAACATCTTAAAACAATTCGAACTTTAATTTACCAATACACCTCGCCGGCAGCGGGTGCAAGGGAAGAAATTATTCGAAGAAAGTAGCCAATGAAAAACTCTGTACCTATCTGTCATTGTCAGACGGATCGTAGAATAAATAAACGGGTACCTAGTAGGTACCTTTGTATAGATGCAGATTGGATATGTACCTCCTCCCTGAAAATAATCCTAGTCCTCGTCCACTAATAGACGGTATCCATTCGTTTACAAAGTCTTTCTAGATTCTCTTTCTAGTTCTAATTATAATTGTTAAGTAATTAAACATAAGTTTTTTCTATAATATAGGGGGGCAAACGAACAGTCGGAGCCACTTTCATGACTATCGACGCCCATAGACATCCGCAAAGAGGCTATAGGTACAGATGTGCTGCCCTTTCTCCTCCCGCCTCCATGGACCAAGTTAACTAACTAATAATAAATAAAAACAAATTACCATCGGCATTGTCATTTCTTCCGCAAAATCACAAGTCACAACAGTGAATGCACCTGTTGTTACACCCCTGACATGAAATTAAAACCCTGCCAAATTAAAATTGTAATCACCGCACTGGTCCTACCTCGGCTGACATAACTCCCTAACACATCCGGGTTATACCGAGCATGCGCAAAGCGAAACAATAAATAACAGATACAAATTACTTAACGCCGTTTTAAATATTACAAATGAGATTTAACCGAATAAGCTGTGTAATATAATTTAATTTACTATTTAATTTTCAACACTGTTAACGAATTTCCACATTGAAATAACCGTTTGAGCGCCGTTGTGGACAATGTTTCTCAAGTGACTGACGTCTGACAGTCGTGCGCGTAGTTCCCGAACCCGATGCGCGCGCCAATTCCAAGGCCGCCATTTTTCAGAGGGTGAATCATCTGTTTAGTTTCTATTTTGAATAGAAATATTTTATTAAAGGTATTTGAAAACCAACGTGATTGTTTCGAATTCAAGTGATTGAAGGTTTTATTTATTGTTTTTTTTTCTATTGGTTCTCTTTTCTCATCGCACATTTGTAGTATTCGTAATGTAAGTATCTACCTACGTACCTACTTAATATTTTATTTAATAGGGGTTAAAGTATGAAATTGCCGTTTAATTGTAATTGGAACTTCGAATTGTTTGAGATTTTTGAGTGAAACTTTTTTGTCAGAGTAGGTACTCGGTTTGTGGTTCTTCTTTTAAAAAAATTCATGATATTCGGTTATCGACTATCAGTGGCTTTTTTAGTCGGACAGACAAGGGAGATGGATGCAAAGGTGTGATATGGATAGGATAGATGGATGCATATAAATTACCTTCCTATTAGTTGGCAGCAATGTATAGATAATAAAGATAATATAAATATTATGTTAAATTAAAAAAAACGTATTTCAATTTTTCAATACAAAATCTACAAACTTTAACCCCACTAATATATTGTGTTAACGTAATATTTGGTTACGGCGAAACAAATCAACGCGAATTTGTATTCCTAAGCTGAGTGCTACCAATAGAGCTCTTAGTCCCGAATTTTATAGAAAAATATAGGTAAGTAATTCAGGTTAAAATCGCTGACGTTGGTCTCAAAGCCGCGGAGCTCAAATGGAGCTGGACTGGACATGACTGCCGCAGATCTGACGAGTCTTGGGCAAAAAATTCCACTTCATTACACTTCATGGGACTCAGACTCAGAGAGGCGACGCAGCAGACCAAAAAGGAGATGGTGAGATGAACTCCACGTATACCTGCCTGATTGGCGTGATGAAGCTCTGAACAGAAGAAAATGGAAAAAATGGGGGGAGGCCTTTGACCAACAATGGGACACATATGGACATACCTAATATAGGGCTCAATTGAATAATATAAACCTACTAATATTATAAATGCGAAAGTTTGTATGTTTGTTTTCACGCATAAACTACTGAACCAATTTTCATGAAATTTGGCACACACATATAGCATAGTTTTTATCCTGACAAAATTTTCCTATGGGATGATTTTCTATATTCCATATTTTCACAAGATCGAAATTTACTCTGGTGAAACCCCGGGACGCAGCTAGTATAATAATATTTTTACTACCTAAAGGGTCACATGTGTATTTCCAAGCTTACCTCAGTCTAAGGGACTGTTAAGTGAACTACTTTCTAAACTTGTATTACATAAGGTGTCGCCACTTCGAACGTGTTTGTCGAGCTAATATACCTAGCAGGTTGTGTACAAGTGACTCAAGCGCGGTATCTTCTTCGCAGTTACAACTTTTCCTTTCCGTGGCATATATGTATATTGAGAAGAGCGAGAGGCATTAAATGAAACCACATATACTATAAGTTCCTACAGTTAATCCGAAACTATTAAAAAAAAGTTTACGACAAGTATACGAAAATACTTTTTTCAAAGAAGTTAAATTGCTAAAAATTGTTAACACTCTTTGTACGGGTGGCTACAGCGAGCACGGGGTGAATGACCCCGGCCGGCCATAGTCGGCGATCAGCTGCGATACAGCGTTTACGATGTGAGAAAAAACTTTAAAAAATTCACGTGGCTAAACTGTTGCTCCAATTGATCAGAGTTTTGTGGTGTGACCTGGAAATGATACACTAAATATGAGGTTTAATTTAATGCCTCTCGCTTGTATCCACCTTGTATTTAGTAAGAGGTAGTGCCACACTGCGTGCATGAACGTAGCCGTAATACGGCACGTACTGGGAGGTATCTCTTGCTTACACGAAACCGGCGAAGTGACAGCTGTGACTGGGAGATCTCTTGCTTACACGAAACCGGCGAAGTGTTCTTGCGGTGTGCAAGTAGCCAATGGCCTATGGAGGAAGGAGGAGGAAGTGGGTCAACGCATCTGTAGAGCCTCTATGCGGATGTCTATGGGTGTCGGTAGTCATGAAAATTGCTCCGGTTCCTCGTCCTCGTACAAAGAAACAGAAGAAACCTTTTGGTGACTTCTGACGCTCATAGACTTCCGCACATCCCGAGCTTTGCCATTCATTAATTAAGTTTTGGGTGGTTACATCGAGATTACGTTACAGAGAGAGTACGAGTACAGAGAGAGTTACATATCGATGTAACCACATCCCGAGCTGTTACACTTGTGAGTTTTCGGTGGCCCCTAGAGGGGAAGCAGGAAGGAGGCAGCCCATCTCTAAAACCACGCTGGTCATGGGTGCCGGCAGGCTCTGACTGCACGTTTGCTCTACTTAAAAAACGTGCTATGGTCCTTTTCCTTACCCCCCTCAAAGGGATAGGTAGATACAGATTTCTCGCAAACAGCACAAAAACCCCCTTGTAAACGCATTACTCCACGCCGGTATTATTCCTAATTGCTATTATTATGTAAATATTATTTATTTACGTTAAAATTTGTTACCCATTCCAACACGCACAGCGATATACACTAATAATTTCACAACGTACCGCACACAAGCAAACGCATAATCACAATACACTACTGTGATGCAACTGACATTACACAGTTCTTGCTTGTATATGTTGAAGTCAGATTGTATAAATCGCCATATTACATTACGGCTAGCCGGTTTGTATTGCGGCGGGTCAACGATTCCAAATTCAGAGCCAGAATCCTGATTTACAGGAGATTTCCGATAATTCTAATTCCGCCAGAAAGTGGTCAGCGCTGTACTTTATTCAAAATAGCAAGCCGTAATGTATTAGAGTGGGCCATAATCCGCCCTTTTGACAGCTTATATTTCCAAACCGGTAAAGTAGCTAAAGATTCTGGGATTCGGTGGAATCATACACAATGATGATGATGCAAAACATATCACCTCATGATTGGTGTTGGTGAAAAATATTTTGTACTTACGTATTAACAGTTAACACCACCACTGGCACAAGGTTGGACCACAAATTCAGCGAGCGAGCAAGTTGCATAATACACAAGTAAGTACTACACGGACGCCGTAAATTAAGACCTGGTAAAGATTCCAATCCCCTCTCTCTAACCCCGCACCACCCCCGATGTCGCCATATTAGTGCGAAAACGGGGAAAGTGAGGGGCTAGAGAGCATTCTTCGCATTCTTGCCAGGTCCCAACTTAGCGCGTCCGTGTAGTAGATACCTAGTTTGATCTCGACGATAAATAATCATAGTTTCAAAATTGGTTTTGATTTAAATTGTTTCATTTTGTATGGAATTAAATCAATATGGGAGACGTACAATGAGGCTTAACGTGGGCGGTCATTTTGTAGAACGTATTGCAATGCCAATCAGGCTAATGATTGACACTTTTTTTTGACGCAGTGGTATGCATTTACATAAGATACCTAGGAGCCCGGGTGGAGCCTAGATCTGCAATACCTGTGGGTTCCTTTGGCCGCTTTAATTAGAGGTTCCCGTATCGCCTCGGCCACGGCCACGGTCAGACTTCTTGGGGACTGCCCGGCTGCCTTTCAACAGTGCCTACTACGAATGGGGTCAGAATCCCATCATGATACCTGGCCCCATGTCCATCACCAATGTCCAAATCGGACCCGCGACTCGTTCCAATCCACGCCGCCCTCTGCGTATTCAGAGGGACGGGAAGAGGACCCCGTGCTCTTAATCTGGCCTCTCCTCTTGAACCTGTCCGGTATGTGTAGGCTGTGTAGCCCTGTCTGGCCATGGAGATTACAGAGGCACGCAAGCCCGACCACCACGACAAAGTGGCCGCATCTAATGGCTGACGCGCCATATCGCAAAACTGCCGACTCATGGAAACGGCTAGCAGTAATGTAATACGGCGATTTATGCGATCAGCCAGCGACACATACATCATGTGTGCAATGAGAGCGGCGTGCGATGTTCTGGAACTGACACGGGCACGTTGCGTCGACCAACCGTATTGTCGGCGGAATTTTGTTTTTCCGTATAGATTGGTCCTACAATTTTACCTGCCCAAAATATATCGCACAGAACCATTCCTTTTTTTGGGATAAAGTGCAATAGCAAGAGAGACATATGGCTAAGTAGCCTGCTGCGAGTAGACCAAATGGACCTGGACAACCAGAGATGTACCGCTTACACGATACCGCGCGCCCTGAAGCTGTCAGCTATGCAGTCGGTTTTTGTGCAGCTTCCGAGTTTTTTATTCCACATTCTAATCTATGTGTCAAAATGCGTACAAATCTATTGGGATAGGCATGATTACTACTGATTCTAGGCAAGCGTTTGTTTCGTCGGTAGCCGTTGATCTGGGAATTAACGGCAGCGAAATCGTCATACAGTAAAATCATTGCGCCTCTAAAACATGCCAAGGCGATGCGTAGATCGTCCAATGTTCAATTAAGTGTTCGTGTTGTGCATTCGTCTCAGACGATTTTCAATGCTGATAAACCTTAGATAATTGCGGAGTTTTTTTATGGTATAGGGGCAAACGAGCAGTCGCAGCCGACTACCGACGCCCATAGACATCCGCATAGTCGCTATACAGATGCGCTGCCCTACTTTCTCCTCCCACCTCCGTGGCCCACCGGCTACTTTTACACCGCACGAAATGCGACAACATAGCTGTCACTTTACGCCGGTCTCGTGTACCTCCCTTGGTGGCTGCATGCAAGCATGCAGTGGGGCACGTACTGTTTTAATAACTCGGGCGGTAAGAAAATGGGAAAGCGAAAAATAAACTAAACTAACAACGAATATTGGTAAATAATAAAATTCAGAAAGAGCTTACAAAAAAAGGTGTATTATTAATCCATTTCAGATGTTATAAATCTAGCTGAGCGACTAAATTAGAGAGAGAGGGAGAGATTCTGCATGCAGCAGAAATACAGAGAGGGCAACTTCAATAACAAGGCAGAGATGATTATTATAATTGATTAAGATTATTAAAGAGCTTATTCTTTCCTCAAAGGTCGGCAACGCATCTGTTAGACCTCCGGTGTTACGGATGTCTGTGGGCGTTGGTGATCACTTTACATCAGGTGACCCAACTGCTCGTTTGCCTCCTATGCTTTAAGAAAAAATTGAAGTTTTACATAACGAACTACTACAAAGTTCACTTTAAAAAACGTTTTGTGAGCTGCTTTATTACTACATAATGAATACTCATATTCTATTTCAGTATTCTATTAATTATATTTTCCAGTAGGCCATTCTGCCAAATTCAGACAAAAGAAATGACTTGTGCGTCTGTCCTGTTTCTATGTATATGCAAACATGTTTTGGGTCTAGCAGTTGGGCTCAAACTTACAACACTAGGTACCTCTGGAAGCTAAAGTGATATCCGATGGGCAAAAAAAAAGACTTTCGGAATACATCGTTTCATTTAATTATATATCTATCGTTAAATAATTACAATTCTTGGTAGTTTTTTATACAGTTTATGGAAGTGTTCAGAGCCATTTTCATGACTACCGAATCCGACGCCCAAAAACATCCGCATAGAGGCTATACAGATGCGCTGCCCTCCTTACTTCTCCCACCTCCATGGGCCACCGGCTACTTACACACGGCACGAGAAAAGGTTTTTAAAAAATGTGTTTATATTTAAAACACTTCATTTAAGATAAAATGCAGCTCAGGATATAAAAATAGTTTACTAAATATTGAAAAAATGCAGGACGTAATGTTGACACTCGAACAAATATTAGGCCGCTCAAATATTATGAAGTTTCTCATTTTTAGGGTTCCGTAGGCAAAAAACGGAACCTTTGTAGATTCGTCGTGTGTCTGTCTGTCTGTCCGTTCGTCCGTCCGCCCGAATGTTATTCGAATGCTATTCGAATTTTGAATAAAAATAAATAAATTAAAAAATAAAGGGGGTGCACTCCATACATAGAACTGAATTTAAAAATATATTTTGTCATCCAACCTATATGTGAGGGGTGTCTATGAAAAGGTCTTCAAAAACGACGTTATGGTTACTAAAACAATTTCTCATCATGAAAGATAGACGCTTCTCGCTTCTCTCTCTCTCTCTCTCGACGCGATCTCAATGAAAACTATCAACGAAAATTGGTTTGAGCGAGACATCATCCTCAATACTTTTCAAAATCTCAAATACAACTTTGCTGTTGTTTTTTTTTTGTTGTTTTTTTGTTACCAAGTTATTTTGTTTTCTGGTAAAAAATGTCGCCCTTTCCTTTTCCTTTCGTTCGTACGCAACCCTCGGTGTGCGAGCCCGATTCGCACTTGGCCGGTTTTTTTGTTAAGTAGCTCGAATAATGTTTGTATGTTTCTGTTCTGTTGATTTCTCGTTGCACCCAGTCAGTCGCTCACTTAGAAATTCCATACGCTAAATTCATTACTTTTGACACGTAAACCTTTAATTTACAGTCACTCGTTTAAGTACTACCTACCCAATTATAATTAAGCATGGTGGTGAAGGCTTTGTCGGTAATTAGCCGTATCTTGGTGTCGCCATTAATTGATATTGTTTGCCGGTACTTCACAAATTAACACCTTCACCCCTGTCTACACGATGACAGCATTACTTATGGTGTTGCCAATTACATAATTAGCATTTTCGATTGTGTGGTTAGCGCTTTGTGATTATGTGGTAGTTGCTGGCAATAATATCTGACCTTGCATGTACTTGCCGCAGATTAAAGGCTCCACTACACTGCTCGCGAAGTTGACCGAGGCTAGGCGAAGAAATGGAGAGGCATTTCGTCTTACTTCGTCCAACTTTACCTCGGCTATGACGGCTTCCATTGGTTGTCAGTTTTAGCGCCCGAGTCAAAGGATAGACGGCAACAGAACTGTGTAACATTCATGCTAATGTCCATGGACGTCGGTAGTCATCAAAAGGCTCCGATTGCTCGTTTGCCCCATTATGCTATAAAAAAGGACTCGAACATTCTTGTCTGACGATTGTCCGAGTGTGTGGGGACGCATTTTATACTTCTGGTTACTTCGGGAAGCTACTAAACAATCAGAGATCAATTTATTACAAGTACTTTAATTTTAACTATTACAATATACAGTAATTATACGTTTATGCATATAACTTTTTTTGCACAGGGGGGATGATGTGCCAACACATTGTCACTAAAATAATCAATTTTTAAATTGTAATAATCGAACAATATTTCATCATCCACTCGGCACCATTCCCTATCTGTACAGGAATTGATAAACAAGCAAAGAATCATACATTAGGAGCCAACGCACTGTAACTAACACACTCCTCACACGCTCTCTCAATAAGCTACAACTCTGTTAAGTTACGATTATAATATCATTTCATTTCAAGAATAACTATCTATCATTTCTCCCGACATCAGCTACATCTCATACTCAGCAGCAGCACACTGGCAAAAGTGTAGTGGACGCTTAATAGTCCAGTGATTTGGTAGTTTTACCTGGAAAGTTTTCCGGGAGTTTTAAAAATTGGTTATTTTATGGATTTTGGTATGCTCTTTTCGAATTTCAACTTTGCCACCTCGTATCTCCGCCGCTCGCGCCGCCATATTGAAAAAATGGCGCCTAAAAACAGTTTTTTTGAAATATCTCCTTTTTGGCGCATTTTACGAGAAAAATATTTATGTACAAAATTAAAGCTGAAAAAAAATTCCTACAATTTATATATTAATAACGTTTTTCATAAAATCCATAGTTTTTGGCGTACGAGCGTTACAAAGTATTATTCATCTGCACCACCACGTGTTTTTCGTATATTTTTCTAAAATATTCTATTACTGCCGCCGGTATCGAAGAAGCAGGTATAAGGGTAATGTGTCGCCTTTGTATTGGGCCCCTTTTTTTATAGGATGAGGGGCAAACGAGCAGTTGGTAGATGACTACCGCCACCCATAGACATCTGCAAATCTCGAGGCTTTGCAGGCGCGTTGCCGGCCTTTTAAGTGTGAGTAAGCTCTTTTCTTGAAGAACCCCAGGTCGTATAGGTTCGGAAATACCGACTGTGGCAGCTCGTTCCAAAATGCAAAGCGCGTGGTAAGAAATTGCGCCTGAAACGCATAGTAGTACTTTAGAACTTCTAGGTGGTGGCGGTGGTACTTGGAGTTCTGCCGCGATGTCCTAAAGTGGAACTTCGCTGCGGGTATTAACCCGAGCAACTCCTCGGAGCACTCCCTGCAGAAAATGCCCCCCGGTAGAAAATGCAGAGCGAGCCTACATCTCTCCGTAACGCCAGAGAATCAAGCCGATCGGATACACATTGATCATCAACGATTCGAGTCGTTCTACGTTGGATGCGGTCAAATGGAGCGAGTTGATACTGAGGGTCTCCAGCCCAAAGGTGAGAGCAGTACTCCATGTGCGGTCGTACCTGTGCTTTGTATAGTTGTAGCACATGCGCTGGCATGAAGTACTGCTTCGCCCTGCTGAGAACACCCAGCTTTTTAGAGGCAAATTTAGCCTTCGCTTCCAAGTGACTGCAGAACTGAACGTTACTCGATATGTCGACACCAAGTATACCGATATTAGCTGAGGCCATTAGGAGAGTATTCTGGATACGAGGAGGGAGTGATGCCACGAAATCTTAACGGTAATCACATTCAATTTTGTTCATCAATTCGTCCAAGGAAAACTGACACTCATCGGAATTCTGCTCAAGATAAGAATAAATGAATTGCATCGCTGTATCTATTTCAGTGGCATACGGACCTTTTTTTGCACAGCCGCGTCTGTTTTCATTTTGCTATGAATTCTGCTGTTATCTCATCTGTACATAAAAAACAATGATCTTTAAAAGAGAATGTTGGGTGCGAGGATCGCAATTGTGGCTGAGGTTTCGTGGCATCACTTCTACGCAATGACGCAGCGATTAATTTCTCATTATTGTACCGTTTTCGACACACATCATGAACCTTTATCGATTTTAGTCTCGCCAAAAGTTTCACTTTATTATCATTTCTTTTAACACTTGACTTACGAAAAGTCTCCAATCCTTTTTCTTTCACTTCAATGATTTCATTTTCTGATAATGAATTGTCACAAATAAAACAATTTTCTGTATTAGAAGCCATGGCTCTGAAAACACAAACAACACTATACGATGATAAACGTATATGTACAGAAGACTCAGCTTAAACTAAATACTTCTCGTAACTCCTACCGACAGATGTTTCGTTGAAGGTCGAGAGTATGGAAACTATACACTGTGTACAGTCTCCATAGTCGATAGAAAGGGGCCCATTACAAAGGCGACACATCACCCTTATACCTGCTTCTTCGATACCGGCGGCAGTAATAGAATATTTTAGAAAAATATACGAAAAACACGTGTTGGTGCAGATGAATAATACTTTGTAACGCTCGTACGCCAAAAACTATTGATTTTATGAAAAACATTATTAACATATAAATTGTAGGAAATTTTTTCTACTTTAATTTTGTACATAAATGTTTTTCTCGTAAAATGCGTCGAAAAGGACATATTTCAAAACAACTGTTTTTAGGCGCCATTTTTTCAATATGGCGGCGCGAGCGGCAGAGATACGAGGTGGCAAAGTTGAAATTCGAAAAGAGCATACCGAAATCCATAAAATAACCAATTTTCAAAACTCCCGGAAAACTTTCCAGGTAACTCCCTTTTTTTTTGACCTGGACTGAACTATAATATTATGTAGATAGTAATTAGAAATTAATGGCGTAGCAAATTAATACAAAAAGTTTGTTTTTCAGTAAACCTAATTTATATCGCACGTACTTGTTATTTTTTGTGTCGTTTATTTTTTTTTCGTTTCAAGGTAGGTACTTTAGTAAGCTCAAGTATTATAATAATGTAAATAAAATCAACTGCGACAACCCCATGACCTTCGAGATATTGGATTTTAAAGTTTTTGGTTGGTACGTAGAAAAATATAATTGTTTTTATATTTTTATTTTTTTATTTTATTTTTTTTTATTTTTATTTGGGAAACATACAATGTAAACAATACTTAAATGACAAAATAATACATCTAATACATACATCAATAAAGTTTCCAATATCTCAGTCACATTACACAAAATTTTGATTCATGGTAGAGAAATAATAGACTGTGGTACGTTATCTATAGGACCAAGAGAGATGCATATCAGAGCAAGAGGGTGAATCAAGAAATAAGTTCTGGCGCTACGACAGAGAACATCACACCCGAAAATTGGTCCGTAAAACTACCATCACAGACTTATTTCAAATCCCTATTTATCCTCACTATCACTTCAGAGGTGCAAACTTAAAAAATCTGTTCCCATTCCCACACAAGTGACAAGTTACTACAGACAATGTTATTGTAATATATAGATAGCGACTGAAGAAATAATAATACAATCTGATATTGAAGATGGTAGTCCATGAGCTATGTACTTTATGAATTAGTATTTTCATTATTTCACCACAAATTGGAATAAATAAATATTTAATTTACTTTTATTGCCAACCCTAATCCCATAGAAATCTAAGACAACTTTAGAAATGCAGTAGCTCAGAGACCCTATAGAATATAGAATATATAAAATTTTCACACTCGAAAGATAATATAAATTAGCGAATTTTTATAGCAAAAAAAATGCGACCACGGGCCAGTTATTTTTTTTTTAAGAATTTACTAAATATTATTTTTCTCAGATTTAAACGAAGATAGGTAAATAATGATTATGTAACTGATATTCCAAATATGTGTCAGATAACGTGTTCTATACTCTAAAGGATAGTTCCTTTTTGTTTTAGAAATATTGACAAAAACATTTTTCAAAGAGTTCAATGACCTTACAGACATAATTTTTTATCTGATAAATTATAGTGAAATTTTATTAATTAATTAATTAAATGAATTAAATGGGTGTTTTTGGGGGCCTTTTTAATCTAAGGTATCATCTAAGGTCATCGTGTACTGTATATGTATATGTAGAAGAAACAGCGCAGGAGCCAGAACACAGCTTTGGGGAACACCAGCATTGACAGATTGAAGACTGGAACTTGAATACGTTGGCAACGATATTGTTGATGCAACCTGTAAAAAAGCTAGTGATGAAAACTTATCAAATCTGGTATAATGGCCAGGTATACATTTGTTGCAACAATTAGGCACTGAACAATGTAGCAAACAAGAAGTTACATTAAGAATACAAATTTTATGAGATGTGTGAAATCCTTAGAAAGATCAAAGAAGAGAGAAGAGAAGAAGATATCGGTAATTAAGGTTTGCTTTTCTAAGAGAATATTCAATGTCTGCAACTTGCACTACACATCGGGCCGGCACTATTCTGTCGCATTTCGTCCGGTTTTTTTTAGTTTACTGTGGCACATTAACGGGAAAGAGGCAACATCTGCGTATCTTGCTATTGCCAAAAAAATATTGATTGCTTTTTATTGGTTCATTACGCCGTTTTTTTGTATTCTTAGTTGTGTGATCTTTACGTTCTCTTTGACTTTGACTTGACATAGCTCTTGTAATGGACCCCGATTATTACGCCATTAATCAATTCACATTTTATTCATTTTCCATAAGTAACATAAGTCTCATTTAGGTACCCATATTGTCTTGAGACTTATAAATCTGAATTTCTCTTTTTCCCCGACTTCTATAATAAAAATTCTTGCACGGATTTGTACAATTGCAGAATCAAAGAATATTTTTTTTTCATAAGAAGAAATGACAATTTGTAATGGGATAATCTAATGTATGGAAGTATGCCTTGTGCCTGTTTGCTGTAAGATCCGTGGTACCTCAATATAGGCGGGCGAAAGTCTGTTAATTGTAATAAACGGTTTACAATTATCAGACTTTTGACTCTTTGTACTTAGATCTGGAAAGGTTGGGCCAATTTTTCTGCACCCGCGATAGTAGACCTTCCTAGATAGACCTTCCTACAGACTATTTGGATATTTTATTCAAATTCTTATAATAGTATTAAAATAGAACGCGTTACAATGTAGCCCTTGAGATAATAATTTTATTAAAAATGTCTTTACTTTTATTGTTCAGAACCTTTGAATGCGGCAAAATGTTGCACCCGGGATAATGTATTCGCCCCATTGTTCTTTAACAACTGTGTGGGTAAGGAAAGTGAATTGATTGAAAACCCGCTATTTTCTTTGTAATATTGCCTTTATTTTATTGTTCACATCTCTGAATTAGAATTTATATTTCAACAAGTAGCGCCCGAGTGGGGGTTTTCATGTTAGCAATATTAATATCCGCAACATAGTAAAATAAGAATAGCAAGCTATCTAAGCCCAATCGGCGACGTAAATACCTACTCTTGCCTGGACGACTTTTATTTTTTTTTGTGTGGTTTTGATAAGTATACTTTTTTATGACCTACTGAAATTAAGTTTTCAAAAATCAGAGTCAGGAACCTGCCCTTATTTTTCCCCATATATGTATAGCTCAACGCTCGTACTTCTCGCTCACGTCAAAATAAAGAAAGTAAATTTACTAAATTTTTCTATAGTCTCTGTGTGAATGTCTATGGGTGTTACTAGTAATGAAATTGGCACCGACTGCTCGTTAGCCGTCTTATACTATAAAAAAATAACAATGTAGTGGTAACTTTTAATAAAGTAAGTAAATTTACTAAATTACTAATGTATCTAGCCTCTGTGCGGATGTCTATGGGCGTTGGCAGTCTTGAAAATGGCTCCGAGTGCTCGTTTGCCCCCATATACAATTAAATAGAATGTGTGTGTAAGCTTATTGAGGGAGAAGGCAACGCATCTGCAGATATGCGGATGTCTATGGGCGTCGCAAGTCATGAATTGAATGGTGAATTAGCTCCGACTATTTTTTTTACTCTCATGAACTATAAAAAAATCGTCAGAGGCACCCGAAAACACTATAATATTATTTGCATTTTTTTTGACGTCATAATATTTACTATACAAGGTTGATAAAAGCGAGAGGTATTAAATCACACCACATATTTACCTACTGTATAATTTCCAGGCTACACAACAAAAATCAGATCAATCAAATGAAGATAACCTTCTCTATCATTTATGTACTCTAGTAATGGTGTATGACCAATGGAATATGGTGATAATAATCTAACACACATCATATGATCGTAATCGTATAAAAAAAGAGTGCTGTAATATATCGTGCTTAAGGTTACCTTTATCACCTAATTATTCGTCAATACATAGAAACCTGGGAACTAGCTCTTTGTGGTCGACACAAATACTTGATATACCTATCTACTACCGGGCATAACACCATTTAACACGTTGCCTACCCGAATGAAACCAGTACTGGCCTAACTACGTAACGTAGTTTTTTCGTAGAAAATCAACACCATTGAAACTGGATTAAAGGCGATTTTTTCAATTTTCCCGGGAACTATTTAAGAAGAAAAATAACAACAATATAAAGTTATCAGGTTGAAGGAGAACTGCGGAACATCTGGCGACGTATCCCGGATGCCACCAGTGTCTGAAATCTTGATAATTACTGGGCGTGGTGAAGAAGGTCTCATTGCTGAGTGCGGCGCACATTGCGCACACGCTGTCAGTCGTGGCCGGATTTCTGTACGTATATGACGACTTCCACTTGAAGAACTCGTTGTACTGGGCAGGTGACGACATCACTTCATTGATAGTAGCTGCCAAACTACGCGAGGATGTATTTCTTGCATCTAAATATGACCCTGGAGGCAAGAATCTGGAAAAGACAATAAACTTATAAGAAATTCCTGAATAAAAACACGATTTTTTTTTGCTTTACGGTGGAATAACATAACTGCTCTCAGGACTTCGGATCTTGCCCTTAAATAAACTGGAAATAAATTAATCAAGCCTTACAAATTGAGACTGCTGTTATCTAAGAATTATCACTATATTTTCAGGGATTCTACTGTTTGTATCGTCCATGGTAAAGGTATTATTGACTTGTCGTCGTTAATATAGTGATAATAAAGTTGTCCTCACGCTAAGAAAAAAGAAAATGGGCCAATATATACCTACCTACATAACAAAACAGTTGTAATATTATTATGATATATAAGATTAATAAAACCGAGAGGCATTAAATTAAACCACATATTTAGTGTATTATTTTCAGGCTACACAACAAAAAATCAGATCAATGGTTTAGTCACAGGAATTGTTTAAAGTTTTTTCTCACAATCTGTATTGTCTACTGACCGCGAGGCCGGCTTAGGCTGGCCGCATACATACGTAAAACGTATTGGTTTTCCGAATGCGTAATTTCGAATCGGAATTCCGTGAGACTAGCGCAAACATTCGTTTTTCTTCATTTGGAATGTATCTACTTCAGTACGGATAGTGATAGCGATCCACTTTAGAACACGTGTCCCAATCCTTTATAACCTCCTTGAATACATTCTCCCAGGCCAAATCTTTGACATCTCTATTATGGTAATGGTTGTCATGAATATTCCACAGGCAGGGGTATTTTTCAACCGCTAATATTAATGTTTCTGCCTCACACATTATCGTGTAACAAATTTACCAATAGATACGTCCGATGCGCGCGGTGCGGGCGCGATACTGAATAGCCGGATCCACACCGGACGATCCAAAATGGATCGACGATCCCGCGATCCGCGATCCAAGATCGTGATGCGTGGAGCGTGGATCGTTCTAGGTCGATCCAACAGAAATCTTTTGCGATCCTGACTGGCTGCTCCAACGCGATCCAGCCGATCCATACTGATCCATAATTCAGTTGAATTTTGTTTGGCTATGGAGTCACACGTGCAACGACGGCGACGAATAGCCGCAGCAGCAGCAAGCTACATTTTACTTGTATATTTACGGCAAAAATTACAAAAACTATTTTTAAAAACCGGTTGCAATATGGAAGTCGACTTTACAAAGAGGTTATTGATGATGGAGCTGAAGCTAATTTTGCACGATATATAATATTGTATAATAGCCATCATTAGGATCCCATAAACATTTATTCTCCCTATATAGGGAAATTAAACGTATACATTGTGAGTTATCCATAACGGCGGTTCACGCGATCCTCACAACCGTCCAGACCGCGCGCGCCAAGCGCCTGAGGCACCTTTGTGCGTGACCAAAAAACCGACAAGAAATGGATCGCACGCGGCGAGGAGCGCGCGCTCCCTGCCGCGCACATGGATCGCGCGCGGCACGCTCCATGCCGCGCGCGTTTGGAGCGCTTTGGATCGTCCGGTGTGGATGCGGCTAATAGAAATTTCCGAACGTGTGCGCCGGCACAAACAAAATGTATACAAGTGCTGCGTTCCGCATGACGTCATTAGGTTTTTTCGAGTAGGTTTCTCCGAACGCGCCGGCTTGCACACGAAACGTACGTGCGGAATTTATTCCGTTCGAAAAAAAAGCGAACGTGTGCGTCAAATAATGTATTTTCTACTGATTCCATGCATTCAGATGTCCGAATACGGAAAACGTATTCGGAAAACGAATACGGAAAACGTTTATATGCGGCCAGCCTAAATAGGGCCATTAATTTAAAAAAAATAACTTAATTAAAATTTTTTTTTTTTAAATAAACATATTATTATCAAATTATTTTATAATTTTAGATTTATAGCAAAATATTAATTATAAATATTGAAAATACCTAAGTAGCGCACTTATGTATTTTCAATATTTATAATTAATATTTTGCTTATTTTCATAGGCACCAATATCTTGGTAGTAAAATAGAGATTTTATACTTTGATCATCAATATGAGACAAGTGTTGTGGTAAATCTTGATGACTTTGACACGTTGAGGATAATCATTATTAATTTTCGTTTGAATCGTTGTTATTAACTTACTCGCAAACAAACTCTTTAGCTTTATTATACTAGTATCAGTAGATTTCATATAATATATTATTTTCCTCTGAATTCCTTCAGTTGTGAAGTCTAACATATGATATAACAATGAATACTAATTAGTTAATTGAAGCGGACTAATCACACTTGTGTTAATAATAGTGAACGATGCGCGGGAGTTTCTTGGTTATTTTGTTTATGTATGTAATCGCCACTTTAACCCCCTTGTATCGTAAAATACTATTTCGTATACTTCTCGTTAACTTGTTATTAATAGTTTCAGATTAACAGCAGGTACTTATAGTATACGTAGTTTGATTTAGTGTCTCTCGCTTTTATCAACGTTGTATAGTAATATACAAGGTTGATACAAGCGAGAGGCATTAAATTAAACCGCATATTAAGTGTATCATTCTCAGGCCACACCACATAAATCAGATCAACTGGAGCAATAGTTTTTTAAAGCCCCAAGATTTTTTAAAAGTTTTTTCTCATTTCGTACACGCTGTATAGCAGCTGATCGCCGGCTATGGTCGGCCGGGGTCATTCACCCCGCGCTCGCTGTAGCCGCCCGGTACAAAGAGTGTATTTTTCGCTATTTAACTTGTTTGCAAAAAGTATTTTCGTATACTTGTCACAAACTTTTAATAGTTTCTGATTAACTGTAGGCCCTTATAGTGTATGTGGTTTCATTTAATGCCTCTCGCTCTTAATATTGCGCTCTGTATACGTCCTTAGCAACAAGTTACATACAAAAAAAAAATGCTTAACCAAAACAGTCGCAGTAACTCACCTGCTATAGTCAGCTCCGCCCAGCACAATCGGCACGACGTCGTTCTGCAGAGCAGTGAGCAGTTTCTCCGTCACGTAGTCTTCAGAAAAGGAATTTTCAAATGATAAATAAAAGAAATAATCTTTCTTCAGTATACTATCGCAGGTTTTGTTATATCTCGTACATATTAATGATCCGCAGGCACCATAAATGTCTACTGTTTTTCCGTATGCATATAATTCTTTTTTTAATTCGGACGCAGTTGACTCTCGGTAGTTTCTGCTGTTACAATTTGACACAAACCACGCTACAGCCTTAGTTTTATTTTGTCTATAATCTAGTTGTTTGTCTGTGTACATGTAATCCGGCCATTCCATTTTAGGTTTTGGTCCAACTACTTCATTACGCTGGTTTCTAATTTGAATGTAAGGAAACGGAATGTCCGAGTCGAGCCGGTACGTAGCGGTCCAATTAAAGAAGCCATTGAATTTGTCACTACAAACAGGATAGTTTTCGGCCGATTCCATATTAAAAAAGATATACTTTTGGCGAGCAGTTCGCGATTTTGGTAAATCAATTTTGTCAAGGTTTTGACCATTGATTGCGATTGCGTCGAATTTTGTCAGGTCGTCATTGAAAAAATCTCGATCAGCTGTAACGAAACAATTGACAGAAGAACAATTTCTATTGATAAAGGTTTTCTGACCTTCATTAGAATTATAAAAAGGCGAGTACTCTTGTGGTGTCCATAATAACACGTATTTTAAGTTCCTTGATAGTCTACTGACCTCTTTACTGGCGCGGGCGTCCGCGTACGATTCTTTGCGGGCACGTTTTTTGAAGTCCACAAAGTTATGTGTATGCAATATGGTGCATAATATGTAAATCATAGATGCGAAAATCACGCATTCTATGGCCAATATAATATATTTAAGTGAAATTCTTCGTGGCCTCTTCGGATGGTCTCGGCTAAGACCGTTTTCGTGCTCTGTATCGCGCGGTACCCGAAAAGTTAATGAAGCCATAGTTAACCACAGCCGTGACGCATTGGACTTCTTTTAAGCATTTCTCTACTTCAGTTTCACCTGTTATAAAAAAAAATTCTTAAATTACCGGCTACTTACACACCGCACGAAACGCGACAGCACAGCTGTCACTTTGCGGTGTCATGTGAGCGAGAGGTATCTCCCAGTAGTGCCGGCCCAATTTCGTATGCACTACGTCTTACCAAAGGAATTACTATAACTAACCTAACATAAACCTAGTGATAAAAGAGGCCACACTCTTCCTGCATGTTAAATTAGCTGACAAAGCTTTATCTAAAATAGCACGGTCAGAGTATACTAGACCTCTTTATAATATTTCATAACGTTGTGAATAGCTCAAAGGGAGTCGGACATGTGCTCAGTATTGACTGCCTCGTTGTCTAGTGGTAAGTGTGTTCAACCGTGTGTGAGTTCCCGGGTTCGAATCCCGGGTAGGACCAAGAATTGTTATTAGGATTTTTCTATTTCTAATAACAGTCTGGAGTCGGGATGTTGGCAATGTTACACCCCCGTGCCTTGGTGACCACGTTGCCGTCGCGTCAGTCATGAATGAGGGAATAGAGAGTGTGCTTGTGTCTGTGCGCACACTTGTGCACTATATATATCCTGCGCAGATGGCTCATCTATATAGACCGCCGCCGTAGCCGAAATCGCCAAGGCCAACATTATATTCATATTTCCCAAATTTTTTTGCATATGAACCAGCATGGTCGATGATAAATAAATAAATAATAAATAATCATTTATTTCACAAAATCTATACATCTAAATTTTAAAATACAATAATATTAAAACACAATGCATAGATTTTGTAAAATGGGTCTCAGCTCGACATCTGCTGGCATAAATGTCAGCGCCGATCTTCCGCTGGAGCCCTCAATTGGCACAATCAATTTCGTGATGACATCTCTTTCACGACACTGACCACACAGCGTTTTAATGCATATGTCTACACACAATAAAATAAAATTAAAAATAAAATTAAAATGTCTCTTTTGCGCACTCAGTGCGAGAAGCATCAAAATGGAATAACGGATCCAGTGTCAATGGAGCTTCACAGTTCGCAATTTGGTACTTGAAGGTAAATACACGTCTTCCTTGTGACACCCGGATGATTTTTCTCTTTCTCCTGCTCATCCTCTACCTACTATCAATCCAGTATAAAATTGATAACCAAACTTGAAGTCGGTTAAACATGGACACAATTAGAACCGATGACACTTAAGATACACAAACAAAATATTTAGTAATCGTGACTTGTGACGAGCGTACGATGTAAAGTGAACGGTTATTATGAAAGCACACAAATAATTAAATATAACAGTGTCCACACATACCTAATTGTATTCAACACATCACTATATCCATGCATACTTAGAACCAAGCGCAGATTTAAAGACACTAGAACTTTTTTCATGAAACCTCATCATCTGCTTTTGGTAAACATCTGATCAACACTGATCGTGCAAGCCGACTGGAACGCGCAACCCGCATCTGTAGCGCCTAGCGTGTACTAGTGATGTGACAATCAATATCGATATATGCTGTTTCGTCACTCCTACATCGTACATGGGGCCACATAAAATCAGGGTTGTGGTATCATAAAAAAGATACCACAACCATCATACTGAGTGGTTACCATTTTGGGTACTGGTTACACTGTTGCGCTTTTCCCGTACTATTATTTACGTTTTCTTTTCTTTAATTTTTTTTATGTTTTGTTTGTTTTTTATAAGTTTATTTTTTTTTGTTACTAGAATATATATATATGATATTGTTATTATTATTTTTTTAAGTATACTTTTGTTTTTTTTTCCTTTTTTATTTCTTGTTTAAAATATATTATGTTTGTTTTGTTAAGTGTTAAGTTGTTAAGTGTAACTAGCCCAAATAAAGAAATTCTTATTCTTATTCTTATATATTTTTTACATTATGCGCATAAGAAATATAATTTGGAATCATATATAAACATTTTTAATGCAATAAACGTGAAAGTGTGACAGTACATTTTTAATTTTTTAATTGCTATCAAATTTTAAAGTGCGATTCAAGGTTGTTCACAACGTTAATATTTTCAACATACCTATAACATGTATAACCTAATTCTAGGAACATCAGAAACTATAATGTTTAAACGCAGCTATTACGTTTAGTTACATTACGGTCGCGGTGTAACAGTCGTAACAATCGTCATTGGACTGCGTTATATCGTAACAATGAGATTTTACTAATATTGTAAATGTGAATGTGAGTTTGTTTGTTACGCTTTCCCGCCAAAACTACTCGACCGATCATCATGTAATTTTATTAAAAATATTTTTTTAGAAGGGTCAAAAAAAATATTGCAGCAGATGTTGGAATTCTCTTGCATTTCTATTTGAATGTCATGTTCATTGATATATTTAGGGGATTCAACGCGAGCGTAGCCACGGGAAAAGCTTAGTATATTAAAAAAAAAAATACGACTATCATCTTTATAGAAGCTATCCAAGTACACAGGAGATATTAGTCACAGAACACATTTACTCTAAAGGAAAGAATGTCAACTCCATAAAAAAGATGCGGGGACAAATATCGACGCCATCTTTTGGATGCCCAGAAAAACTATCATATATTTAAAAGAGAAATTTGAATGTTGTTACTTAAACGTACATGTACATATATTTATAGGTATAGGATATAGAAACAAAACCATGCAACTACATTTTTAATGATTTTTTTTAGTTATATTTATTAAATATATATTTGTCGCGGTAGGAGCGTACGCGCCTCTTTTCTATTTTCTTTTTATTTTTAAATAGCACATGACAGGATGATTCTGTGCGCATTTGTTTCTTATTTTTTCCTTTTGGCATATAAATACGAACACCACGAAAGCAACATGGTTTGTTTTATTTTACTCCATTATAAAAATTCCAGCATATAACCTGAACATGGTCCATATCGAACCGGAGTGAATGTATTATAAATTAAAAGGATTTTTATTTTTATTCTTCAATTTGTATTATATATTATACCTAGCACTCAGGTTATAAAACAAAAGTTGAAAAAACATTTTATAGAAAATAATCACCTATCTCCGATTCTTATAGCCTAGTCTACTAATATGAAATATAATATGAAACATAATAATATTACGAAAATGTATCCCCATACAAATCATAATATATAATTATGTATGTTGTATTAATTAAAAACCAATTTGTTACCAATTAGTACCTAATTAATATTACATACCGTAATCACGTCTTGTGTAAATGTATAGCACATGTTTAAACCTTAGTGGTTTTTTGATGCTATTATGTATTTATAAAATTTTATATTGTATCTTTTGTATAGATAATAAATAAAAAAGGTACTTATTGTAAAGCACAGCATATTTCCAGATTAGTGCTTATATTATTTGTTAAAAAGTAAAAGTAACGCTTGTCTTTTGCATTGTGAACGAGTTGTTTACGTCATTCGAGTTCAAATTATACATGTAAAACTATATTGTTAGCTTATAGCTGCATTATTGTAGCTCGATTGATTGATTATTTTACATATTCGCATTTTTGTATGTAAATGTGCATGGGGAGATAAGTATTATTTTTTAATGTGATTTCGCCAGGGCGATTGATAGAAATGACATGTTATATGCATATACTATAGTCTATAGGTTAAACGTATTTAGGTTATTAATGTTTATAATATACATAAGTTATACTTAAAATTAATATTGTTAATATACTTACTGTTTATAATGTCGTGTAGGATATTTTACAAGGAGATAATTTCAAGTGATATATAAAAAATATATTTTATTCAAGGACGTTAAAAAAAAGGCGGACGGAATGTTGCCTAGAAAATATTGAAGCATTAAAATTGTGACAATGTTTTTATGTCTGCGCGTGTCAAGGGTTACTAGACATAAGAAAAATTACCCATCTTTTTAAATAATTTGAATACATATTTTTGAAGTTCTATTGACTTACATTTTTTTATTTGCTGTTATTTACCATCCAGAACGGTTATATACAGGTATTTAACGTGGTTTAATACTACTGTAGCGCGAAATTCAAACAAAGTAGTTTTTATCGCTTGGTCGAGATATATAAAATAAAAAATAAAATAAATAAAAATTGCTTTATTTGTGAGACTAACACTACCATACACAAGATATAAGAACAAAAATTAAACAAGAAAAACAAAACGAAAACATAACAATAATAGTAAAAAAATATTTAGCCCAATTCAGGGTAAATGAAAATGTTAATTGTCTGACAACATTAATTGTTTGGAAAACATTTACGAAAACAATAAAATTGCGGCAATAAGCTGGATATATTCCTTGCTTACCTATGAAAAGTGATCCCCTGGCTTTTTTTATGTGAAACACTATTGTTTCCACAGCTTTTTATTACATACGACGGCATCTCGAATCACGTGTATTTTCTAAAAATTGTCAAACATGACAATGTCTCCGGCATACTATAGTACAAAGTCAGCTTACTCTGGGGTTTTAGTTATTGTATGAAGAGACTCCGTCCGCCTTTTTTTTAACGTCCTTGATTTTATTGTTATTCTTATATTTTATATGTATATGTCACCGTAAGATTGTAAAAACCGTAAAATTACAAAATAACTCGGAAAATTGTAAACTGTAAATTTTACAGTTTGCTCCGGGAACATTATAAATTAACGAAAAATAATGTGTTAAATTGTAAATGATTTGTACAGTTCACAATTTTCCGATAGTTTACAATCTTCCGAGTTATTTTGTAATTTTACGGTTTTTACAATCTTACGGTGACATATATATATTATAGTTTCCGGGATTTCGCCAGCTTCTCAAAATGGCTACAGTCTATCATCATAAAGAATTGACTAGGAAAAGGGCCAGTTTCAAAGGCCAATATACAATGTTTGTCAATTTTTGCATGGAATTAAAACAAACGTTGTCATCTATGGTTGCTAAGGAATTGCAATTACGCGTAAGTAACCTCGAACTTTTGTTTGACCGATTCGACGAATTGCAATTACAGATCGGTTAGTAGACGAGGTTAGCACGCACGCCGCTTGCGCGTATTTTGAATCTCAATAATACAAAGCGCTAGCGAGTGCGCAGGGAATTTTAAGTGCAAAAAACGAGCAGTCGTCATGTGATGGTAAGACTGATGTGAGTACTCGCAAGCTCGTCAAACTGCCAGCTTATACACTTACCGAAATTTAATAGCTCTTATGAAAATTGGTTAGAGTTTAGAGACGCCTTTTTTTTTTGTTGACGCAGGGGAATGCCGTTACGCACGCTACTCAGGAGCCCGGGTGGCTCAACCGGGTACAGTGTCGGGCTCGACAACTGGGTTGCCCCTACTGACTAAACCCCTGCGGGTGCCTTCAGCCACTATGATTGGAGGGCCCCGGATCTGAAAGCAACAGGGCGCCTGCAGTGACAGAGGAGTCTGGCATCGGCGATAAGGCCAGACTCCTCCTCCTTAGGGACTCTCCGCTTGCCTTTGAACAGTCCCTAACTCCACGTTGGAACCGTGCAATGGGGTCAGGTTCCCATCCTAACCCCTGGTCCCAATGCTCCGACGGAGCACACCATGCCGGTCGTCCAAATCCACGTCTCCATCTGCTGATTCAGAGGGACGGGTGGAGGACCTCCGGCATTGGTCGGTCCTATTCGCTGGGCGGCGGACCAACCATTAAACGGCCGCAGAGGACAGGGAGGACTGCAACGACACACCGCATCTCCTCTTCCTCTGCGGCCCCACCGCCAACGCAACAGACGGTGCGCCCCGTTCGGTCGCGGGAGATAGGGTGCACGGCAACGACACACCGAGACAACTCTCCTCCCGCGACCCCTCCTCCATGGACGCATCCAGAGCGGGCCTTGGCGAAGCCCACCCGACGTGTCCCCACCCCGGGATCCCTCTTGGTTCACCGTGGTTGTCCAAGCCACGGCTACTAAGCCCCCTCACCACAACAAGACGGAGATCCGTCGAGGGGGAGAGTTTAGAGACACCTTTGCTAGTCTTGTACATTCGAATGATGAGATTGATAACATAAATAAATACCTATCATTATTTATTTGCGCGCAAGCTTGGAATCATCCGCCGTGGTGGTAATACAATCTATCGTGTTCTCGGCAAACAATTATAATGTTGCATGGGAAATGCTGTGCGAACGTTACGACAATAAAAGAATATTAATTCAAAACCATATCACATTGTTGAGCCATGAAACTATTACTAAAGAGTTATCTTTTAATTTAAAACGTTTAATTTACAATTTAGCGAAAAACTTATGCATTAGAGGCCTTAGGTGAGCCTGTTGACGAGACATTCAAATAAAAGTTCCAACCATCGGAAAAGAAAAATTTGGTAAGAGGTAGTGCACACTGCATGCAAGCATGCAGTCGAATTGTTCCGGCACGACCTCTCGCT
>LUGF01007714.1:8165-19789 GCA_001625245.1 Calycopis cecrops | reverse complement strand
TACCTTTCGCTTACACGAAGCCGGAGTGAAATGACAGCTGTACTGTCGCGTTTCGTGCGGTGGCCCATTGAGGGAGGAGGAGGAAGAAGTACAACACATTTGTACCTATAATCTCTATGCGGATGTGTCTATGGGCGTCGGTAGTAATAAAAATGGCTCTGACTGCTCGTTTGTCCTCCTATACCATAAAAATAAAGTTTCAGCTAGAACTTATTGCACTATGCAACCTCTCGCTCACTTGATACTGGCGTAAAGTGACAGCGTCGCTGTCACGTTTCGTGCAATTTGTGAGTATCCGGTGGCCCATTGAGGGGGGGGGGGTTATAGGAGGGCAACGCATCTGCGTAACAATCATACGAATGTCCATAGGTGTCGGTAGTCATCAAAAGCCTCCGATTGCTCGTTTGCCTCCATAATCTATGAAAAAAAAATAAAAAAAAGTATGTAAATGGTTATTATTTTCTAAGCGGCGAGCGAAACAAAGAGACATAATAATGTGACATAATAGACATAATGTGCAACAATAATAATAATAATGTTAGTTATATCATAAACTTACTAATTTATTACATTTTTAAATATATTTAAGACTTATTTTTTATTATAGAAATATACATTTATCTAATATACGTATAGATAAATATCCATGACCTAGGCGGGATTCGAACCCACGACTCCAAGCGCAATAAGCTCCGCTTATTCGAGCTCTGTAGTCTGTACTGTGTGTAGTCATTACATAAATAAATTTAAACTTTATTTTCATTACTGTAGTACTTATTATCGAATTCTCGCGACTTCCGCGCGGATTCCAGCGAAGACTCGCGCAGTCGCGTGAATCCGCGCGGCTCGTTCGAGTTTCTCATGCGATAATAAGTATTATAATAATTATTATAAAGTTGAAATTCATATGACACATAAACTGCGCTTCGCTTCGCTGCGCTTTGCCGCGCTTTTGGTGTGAATTGACCCTAACACCAACTCAACAAGCAGTTGCGATGAATTGGGCCGGCGCGAGTTTTAAAATATTATTACAGAAATACATATATTATGTACCTATACATCATATGTTATATAATATACATCTATGACTTAGACAGGATTCGAATCCGTATGCACAGGCATATAGTTATGGCTAGCGGAATTACTAACCGTTCTAACGCACGAAACGATGTCACTTCACGGCTGTATTATGAGAGCGAGAGGTACTCCCCCGGTACTTCCAGCCAGATTTGGCTGCAATGCAGCAATGGCACTAACTCTTACAAAAAAGGATTTAGTTTCACGAACAAAACTTTTTGTATGAACCCTTTGATTTTTTGTACGACTAAGTACAACGAAAAATATTAATGAGTTGTGTCCTGTCCATTCTTTCTAAGGTCTATGAATATCGATCATCAAAATAATCTTAGATATTATTCTTTAACCAAGCATCAAATACATTGTGCCAATAAATGACGTAAATTTAGCGCCATCTATGAAAAAAATTGGCGCATTTGATCTGCAACTACGCTTACCACATCATAGTAGTATGCGGATTTGCCGTATGTCCGAAGAGTGGCGCTCAGTTATATATTGAATGTTTTTATATTTAGTCGGCGTGGCTTAAACTTCATTTTCGCAAGGTCATTGAGGATATTCAGCGCCTTAATGTAAGAACGTACATTTGCTAGATTTCTATATTTCAAACTTTATGGATACTATCTCTATCTGTACCCCTCGCGTTTTGTGCAGGGTATGTTGGGGCTAGAGGCATTAGAGTTGAAGCGAAACTGCACTCTCGCGCTACATTACTGTTTATTGTTAAATAGTAAAACGGACAATCCCGTGGCACCGAGTAACTGTGGACTGTGGGCATCGCGCCGCAATGTGTCGAGGCGCTCTCGGCCGCTGTTCTCGGTGGACGCGGTGCGGCCGCGCGCGGTCGTGAGCGCACAGACGCACCCGGCACTTAATATATAATATATTAAATAAATTCCTAATATCAGAATCCACCGTCGATATTTTTACAATAAGTACAAGCCAATTTGTTAAGCTGTATACCAAATATTTTGAAAATATTGATGATAATAGTAAAAAATTGTAATGCAAATAATAAATATTTGATTCTATATAGGTATTTGTTGGCTTTTTAGCTGTTAATACAAGTTTTTGTAACTGAAGTAAATTAATAAATAAACGCTATGAACAACCAAATTATTTTTATAGATAATGTTACGGAACCCTACGTGCGCGAGTCCGACTCGCACTTGGCCGGTTTTTATAATTTTTTATACGTAGATAGTTAAAAAGCAAATTTACATAAGTGAGCAATACTCACTTATATGCGTTATGGTCCCGTTTCAATTTCACACGCTCATATAAAGCAGTATTGAGTTCTTCTATTGCGGTCAGCTTGTACTCTTTGAACGCTTCTTTACAACTCGACAATTGTGAAGTAAGCTTCTCAATCTCAGTGTCCCTTCCTTCAAGCTGTTTTTCTAGAGTTTTTATCTTATCAGTATGTTGGTTGATGACCTACAGAAGCAATTAACAGGATGAATTTTAAAAAGAGTAACGAAGTCACATTCATTCGGAGATTTCAACCATTACGATATTTTAATTTCTATCAAAGAATATTTCGAGACAACAATATTTATATATATGCCATCTTGAGGAATCTAAGTGTATAGCTTAGGTTTCTCAAGATATAGCTTGAGAGGTAAAATACTTTGAACACGTTTCATTAAAAGGGTTTATTGTAATAACAAAATAAACTTAGACCGCTTTTATGATTAAAATACTAATTGGTTTCATTAATTGTATTGCAGGTTTAATTGAAAATTCACCATAAAAAAAACGAGATTACATGTCACTTTTTTTCTCGAAGACAGCTTACCACTAGCTAAAAACAGACCAACTACCATAGAGTAAATCACATAGGTACACAGATTACAAAAGGACAGTCGTTTTGTCTAATTATATATATTATTCTACAATTTTTTAACACCAACAAGGTGGTTTAAGGGGACCACGTTTTTTGAGGAGGATGTTTTGATCCGCTGAAGACGAAAGACATGAAAGAAAATTTACAGGCCCCAAAATTATCGTTAATGAGGTCAGGCAAAGACCATACGCAAACATTACTGTCAGTTGCAAACTGATTCCAATTTGCTTTCGGCTATTGCGCCGCATTATGCCGATACGATTTAAATCGTCATTATAATCATATTAGTAGTACTGAAATATCTTGAATTAAAGCAGCAACAGCATCTTCTTTTTTGGAGTAGGTATTTATGAACAATTGTCTCCCATTGGTACCAGGTGACGTTTTGATTTAAATCCACATTTTCGTTGTAAATGATGAGCATATTCTTGCATTTTGTGCATTTACCATACATGCATTCGAAATATTTCCGATCACATGTTTCTTATGCAAGTACTTCTTTTATGTCGCTGTTTTCAAGTACATAATGTTTTTTTTTACATATAAATATCAGTTCAATGTTATTATGTTTAAGGCGCTATAGGTCCCAATTGCGATCCGCCTAGTTAATTTTGCGTTGACGGCGCTCGAAAATAGAGACAATATTTAGATTAATATTATTTTATAAAATTAACCATACGCTTATTTAAAAAAGTGACTCCTAAAATTTCTTCGATTACTTTTTGGGAATAGATACATATTTTAGTTGTGGAAATAACTTTGATAGTTATTGAATAGTATGAATTTAAAAATTGATGGAAACGTCAGAAATAGTGTTTTTTCATTAAAGTTTACGATTTTTTTCTATCGAGGCAAAATTCTTTAATCGTGTTTCGACGACCTAGGCACTAAGCCGTATTTTGTTAACATTAACCACAGCTTAAAAAAATATGATAATCAATAGTTTTTAAAGGTTTTGAATATACGTGAGCATGGATTGACAAATTTGGAGCCCATTTCGCCTTAACACAAACGCATGTATTTCTTGATCTCAAGAGTGGTGCCAAAACATAAAAAGGTTTGTACTTATAAAATGTGGTAAATTTATATTTCTCACCTTGTGTTTTTTTATACTTCATCTGCTGCTTGTCTTTTTTATGTGTGCGACATTCTTTTTTTTTCAGCCGTGCAGCGGCTTACATCGTCCTTGACGTAAAATTTAGCGAATTCTTCAGATAAAAAACTTGCTTTCTTTGGCTTCGCTTTTTTAAATTTTCCTAAAAACCTATTCATTTAGCGTACAATTTGACTTTGGCATGTGTAAGATATTTTTTGAGTATTGTTCTTTGAGAGCGTTTTTCACACACTGTAAGTTTTCTTCATAGTATATTCTAGGACTTGTTCTCGAGCTTTCATTTTTTCAATTATTTTCTCTGTTTTTGATTAGCTTTTCGGCATCTTTTTTAATCGATAGATTCTTTTTTTATTTTTTCACATATAGTTAAAGGTTTTAATTATCTTTTCTTTGTTTTTTTTAGAAGTACCTACTACTTAGTGTATCACACTTTTATTCTAAATATCTCAGTTTTGAAGTTTATGTTTGCTAGTTTTGTTTTGTAGCAAGTTCGTTTTTGTTTTGCCCACTGTTCTCTTTGCTTTTTCTTTTCTGTATCATCTAATTCCAATTTTTTTTGCGCCTTTGTTTAATTTTCTCTTTATCCTTTTTACGATACTCCTCTTATTTTTGGGGCTTGTTTTTTATACACTACCTGTACCGCTTCATTTTGTCTGCAGCTCTAAGAGCTAGAAATGGCAGGAATTCAGGGTTATATGTTTTAGGTTGATAATTTCCTTCTAATCCTCAATGTCATATAGTGCGTACTAATAACGTAAACGAAAAAAAAATCATAAGGTAGGTAGGTACGCGTTGTTGAAGCGAAAAATAGATATTTCATGAGAGAGTTTTTCTACTCATAAAATGTTCTACGCATAGATCGCAAAGTCGATGAGTACTGGAAAATAATCAGTACGAAAATTTATATTATTTACGGTCACGGTTCGTGGACATGTCCAATTAACACATACCTAGTGGACAAGACATAAACTTAAAAATGTTGAAATATTTGTATTAGAACCGATTATGAACTTACAATAATTGAAAACTACAACTCTTGATTAAAAAACTGAAGTATGTAGAATATGTAATAAGAACGAAACATTTATCGTTAGTCATGTTTGAAAAGGGCACAGTACTGCAGGACGTAAACGGCCTTTCTGGCTTTAATTTTACTACTTTGTTTAAAGAACCATGGGGGATTTTGTATGATCCCGTCCCCACCCTAAAACTAAATAAGACACGTGTTAATTTGTTCATTGCGACCCAAAAAAGGATAAAGTACCTGTTTTGGTAGAAAAAACTATTGGGTTTATTTATAATAAAAAAAAACTTTTCGGTACAAATGTATTTATTTTTAAACCAAAACAATTTTTTTCACAAACATATATACTTATTTCTCACAAACAAGAACGATTCTATATTTAAAAAAAATACTTGGTTCTCAAACTGAAAATCATTAAGTAATAATAATAGTGCTTAAATAATATAGGTAACTATTACCTCATTATACATATAGCCAAAAGCATGTCAGACACACTACTAGCTTAATTAATTAATACTAAGTAATAATTACATTAAGTCGTCTATTACAATATTATCAAGCATTTGTGCTGGCGCATTAAAGTCGATGTGACCCCATGTACCATACAATGGATATTATGTGCGCACAACTTCCCACAGCACGATTGCCTCTAAGGCAAGTGCAGTACCAATGAGCAATAGCATGTCTGTCAGTCAAATCCCGGTCTATTAAAATATAACTATAATAAATACGGGAACGGACGTGGCGCGACTGAATCCGTACTCTGACTAGCCAAACATTATTTACAGGATATTGCGTCGCGGTAAATCGTTTAACTCGTTATCACGGTATAATTCTATATTCTAAAGGCCATCACGAAGGTGCTCCCTAGCGCGAAAAGAAACACTTCAGACAAACTTGGGAAGTCTTCGAAGTTAGGAATATTTGCTTGCATGGCTTCAAAAGGCACTCTGTCTGTTAAGATTTTTCATATGCACACAATCATGCAAATGATTGGACATGTTCATTCTAGAATTAATTATATTTACAATCTCGGCGGCGAATCTGTTGTCAACAGCGACTCGATAATAAGCGTTTATTATGGCCGCTGCTATTTTAAAGTCACAGAACATATGACTTAATGCACGATTAAAATACGTTTGACGCAACAACCTGAACCTATTCTTAAACTTGCCGTTGACCGCCTCAACAACACATCTGCAAATCGTAACCAATCAGGACTTATTTGCCTGTTCTGTTTTCAGTTGACTAGCGGTCCGGTCTTTTGTAGGTGGCATGTGGACTTCATAGCCACAAGACTGGATTACATCAATGCCGTCTCTAAAGCCCCTATCAACTATAAAAACATCACCACTGTTTAAAAACCAATGCAATGGATTTTCTTCACTCTTTAATGACTGCATAATGGCAGCATCAGGTGTTGCCGCCCGGAATAGACCGAGTACGTCTATTATGTAGCCATCACTGCTCACAATTATAAAAGGTTTTAAAAGATTTCGAAACTTGTGATGGCTGTAAGATAGGCGCTGAAGTAAAAAATAGCTTTTTTCAATATATATGTACGTTCCATCTAATATCAAAATAGCTTTAGTATTTTGCTCATCACCAAAAAACTCTTTAGGAATCAGAAAGTTTCTTTCTAGAACATTTTCTCTAGACAGATAGATGATCTAGACCAAGATTTCTATTAACGAAATCTTGTGTCAAACATTCTCTCGCTATTTTTAAATGGTCTTCAAATGTTCGACGTGACATCCCAAACAATGTTGCTAACCTTTCATTGCTTTCACCAGTCCTTAATTTCGTTATGTAGGCCCCAAGAACTCTCCGCGGATGTCTGTGTCTCTCAGGCGGGCTGGGCGTTGCCAATAGCATACTACTAAATTGCTCAATAGTAAGTCCAGTCTAAAAAATGAAGCTCATGGGCATCCAATCCAGTCACGGAATCAAAGCTTAATCTAGGAGCATTCATGCCGCGAATTAACATTGTTGTCATGTCCGAAGCAAGCTCAGCGTTAAAATAATTCATCACGTTTACTTTATCCAGTAATTCGTCCCAAATAATATTGAACAAATGCTCTTCACACAGTCGTGCACTAGGTGGAAAATATAAGCTGTAGTTACAAATGGCGAACAGTCTTATAGACGCGAAGATTCGTCTCAGATCCAGACTTCTGCAATACCTTTATAAACAGGTTCGCGAAGAATTAGGAGCTCTTACATACTCAGGGACGAAGATTTCATTTGGTTGGGCGCCTTCAGCCTGGCCTGATGACATCGACAACATTTTCGTCAGGAAGGTCTTGTCGATTGACATCATTGTTGGCTCTTTGCCAGCATCTGTGACATATAGCCATGATGTTATTGAAAATAACCTGGAATAACAAAAAATACATTCAATATCCTATCACAATAAATAAAGATGTCGTAGGACTAGGTTGCAGTGCACACAAAATTAAGATATAATGCACACCCTACGTTATAATATTTTTACAATTATTATTGTAACTCGTCGTAAGCACTGTTAGACAAAGAAAAAAGTAACATTACTAACTAACCTCTATTAGTCCATTTTGAGAAATATTGTCGGCCACCGCTGGTCAAAGTTGAGGCAACGTATCTTCCAAAATGTATCTTCTCTGCCTTAAGACAGAACGCGGACACATAACACATCGGCGGCGTCCAAGTCCTTTAACGTGCCAAGGTCAATCACAAAGATATTTTCACAGTCCGGTAAACAAGTAAGGGTCGTTATGCGTCGTAAACAAGCCGATAATGATAACCACGAGCGTAGCGAATAACAAACGAGTGATGACTGCGACTATCTGGCTTGTCGGTGCGTCTGTGGCGAAACCTGAGGGGTGAGGGAGGCAGGGGGAGGGGTAGGAGACGCGGGACCTCTGTGCATGTCTCGACAAGCCCAAATCGGTTTCCTGTACCTACGCTATTAGCGTAGGTATAATTATTTTTTGCGCAATGGAAAATTGAAATGGAAAAAATATATAAAACAACAATGTATCAAGAAACCTAAACCCCACGTATTTGAAGTACGTCGCCATTATAAAAAAATGGGGATTTTTAATTGCACCTCTATTTAAAATTTAAGCAAACAACAATTATCCACTAATAATGTACCAGCATATCAAATAAATGACTGTTTATCAAATTAAATAATTGTATTGCTAAATATGTAGTATAATAAAATGTCTAAAATATATCAGAGTTAGCGACTTTATTTATCTAATTTTACTACGAAAATTTTGTTAAAACCACAGATATAAGCATTCTAAAACAAAATTACTCGTCGTATAACAAAAAAACTGATTTGCACACTAAAGTATCCAATACTATCACAGAATTTTCAAGCCCCAATCCAAGTCCTATTTTATAATCGGATCGACCACTTGTAATAGTTAATCATAGTAGGTCATAAGACCCAAATTTACCCCGATAGGTTCGAAGTTGTTAGGTTGTTAGGATATTTTTTTTATTTGCACTCGGAACACTTGGTCCAGTTTCATAATCGGATCGACAACTTGTAAGAGTTAATTCATAGTTGATCAGACGACCCAAATTTACCCCGATAGGTTCGAAGTTGTTAGGTTGTTAGGATATTTTTTTTATTTGCACTCGGAACACTTGGTACAATTTCATAATCGGATCGACAACTTGTAAGAGTTAATCATAGTGGGTCATAAGACCCAAATTTACCCCGATAGGTTCGAAGTTGTTAGTTAGGTTGTTGGGATATTTTTTTTATACGCATTCGAAACACTTGGTCCAATTTCATAATCGGATCGACAACTTGTAATAGTTAATCATAGTGGGTCATAAGACCCAAAACCCCGATAGGTTCGAAGTTGCTAGGTTATTTTTTTTATTTGCACTCGGAACACTTGGTGCAATTTTATTCTTGGATCGACCACTTGTTAATCATAGGTCAGAAGACCCAAATTTAAAACATGACTGATTTACCGGTGTTTTATGTAGAATAACTCATGTTCTTTACAATACACATTATTTAATTAATTATATATTTAATACACATTACAATAGGTGACGTATTCCAAAAAAACAGATTAAATGTTTCGTTGCACTAAAAGGATAATTAGATTTACTATAAGTTAACATATAGTAATTCAGTAAAATAGATTAGCTTCAAACATCAAACAGTGTAGTATTTTAGATTTATTTGATGCGCAAATTTAGTGTGCAATTCAGTATTTTTGTTAGCAATTTTGAATACATTGATGGAAAAATGTGGATTTACAGTTGTAAGATTAAATATTACCCTAAAAAAATGTCTATTCTACTAGATGCTTCAAATGACACTTATTTCAAATCTGTTGGATGGTGGGGGCATTTTTTCCCATCGTCCTTTATCTTAACAATTTAAGTAGAAAAGGAAAGCTTTAGTCATTTAAAACTATTTAATATTAATTCGATGCTTCTATGCCATAACGATGTTATTTATTTCCAAATTGTATGCATGGGACATCTCATAAGTGTGTTAGTGGACATTTTGACGAAAATGCCCATAACGACTTTTTTGACGTGGTTTGTTCCTCCCACAGTAACATTAGATGCACCGCCGTATAAGTGAAATTTTAACATTACCCCTAACTGGTCAGCCAGTGCATAGAACTTCAGAGCATACTTATTTTTATTCCCCTTCATATATTGCATAAAGCGTAATCTGCCTCTCCATAACATCATTGATCGTCGATCGCTATATTTTTTGTCGGATAATATAATTCTGATATTCGTTTGATAAGAAAGTACTAAAACTTTTTATTTATAAAATAAAAATATTTTATGAAAAAAACTTGATGTTGTTTCTGTAGCACTAGCGCATAACATTCTTAAAATTAATAAAAATGTATTTCTTGACATCGTTTTAGACAATATAGGTTGATTGAATAATGTATATTTTTTCCAATAATCACAAATTCTATTTAGTTCTATAAATCTCATATGAAAAAGTAAACCAAAAAACAGTTTTAATGATTCGCAAGTAATCGTTTTGCACGAGCAAGTTCTGCTTTGCGGCGCACAGGCTGATGCTTTCTCGCGTTCTCCGTAGTTGTTGGTGCAGTCTGTCAGCATCTGAAGCAACTCTATATTGTATATGGCATCAAAGTAGCCGATAGGTGTATCGGCGATATCTTCTTCAAGGCCCGAAGTCATCCTGAACGGTATTTCTGGGAAGTTGCCAGGATTTCTTGGGCACCATTTATGATGAGTCATTACTACATCAGGTTCTTCATTATCTGGCAGCTTTGGCGCTGGTTCCGAATCATCAGTTATGTCTTCATAGTTTTCATAAGACTTTGCTAGATTACCATATCTGTCCATGTACCAGAATTAAATTTTTCTGTTCATTTTGCAGTAAAAGACCTTTTTTATCCATTGTCTCCTCCAGTTTTATCTTATCTGGAAGATACAAATGAGCTGATTTCGCATATAGGAAATGACCAGCAGCATGAAAATATGACAGCATTTTTCGCACTGCATCCAAATGTTCATTAAAAAGTCCCAATCTTTCAGCGCGAATGAAAGAATGTGGGTCATGTCGTACCAGATAATGACACGGTGGTGTACAGATGTGCCATTAGTATGAAAATTATCCTAATTTTTTAAGGTGTCAAAAACATTAGATTTGTTTCTTGAAATAGCAACAAAAAAGATATTAGTACTAATATCTTTTTTTTGTATTTTTAAATGTTTTATAATCTGTATGTCATATTCAGAAGGCACTCAATAATGATTAATTTCACGTAAAAATATTTAATTTTTTAAAGACAAATTATTATTTATGTGTTTTCATAAGTTGTAATTCAATTAAATAAAAATATTAATGTAAAATAGATCATTGATGTTATTTTAAACAAATGTAAGTATATTATAAATTAAAAATATTAATTTCATATTAAGTACAAGGTTTTTGTTAAAACTTTTATTTTTATTGACTTCTAACGGAACGTCATTTGTCATCGACTTGAGTTATTGATTGACAGCCGGCGATCATTCGCATCCTCTTGAGTATATGTGTTCTGTGTTCGCATCGTACTCGCTTAGCGTGTTGTTGTGTATAATTGTGATACCTACGTACTGTTTTCTACATCCTTCTATTGTTGACCCTTGCTTTGTTTTATGGACTGATAACTGCCGCTTGTGACGACAATTTTATGCTTTCGATATCTGGACACCGATTTTGCTTCTTGGATCTGATAATTTGTGAAGACATGGAGTCTCCACAATTAGCCCTGCGATTGCAATGTTTTAATTGTAACATTCGCATTGAAACACTTCGTCGTCATCTCATTCTCGAACTTAATACAAGAGTGATTTCCACGATATACAAGTGGAATCCTTTAATAATACGCTGGATACCGGGAGGGCGGTGTCCAGTTTCCCTGGAACGTTACAGCCCGACCTACGGTCTACGAAGTCTGAGCTTTTTGAGGTTTAGAAGACTTTTTGATTTGTAGGCTCTGCTTTTCGATTGCTTTCGCCGCCTTAATTTTCTCCGAAAGTGAAGATCCAAACAAAGTTTCGTCTCT
>LUGF01007712.1:42680-55240 GCA_001625245.1 Calycopis cecrops | reverse complement strand
CAATAAACAATGCCTACGGATCGACGCGTCTAGCACAAACCAGCGCCCGCGCGCAACTGTAGTAATAGTTTGTTACATTATTCTGTGTAAATCACCATGTGATGATAATTAATACTAGATAAGGTAAAGCGCGCTGGACAGCAGCTTAGTGTGGACGTTTAGAGCACTTAGTGTATATGTTACCGTTAATTTGCGTAAATCAGTAAGAGTGCAAGTTAACGAGATATTCTGCAGATTATATTCTGGTCGAGTCCGTTACAGTGAAAAAAAAAAAAACCCTATCTAATTTGCAGACAACCTAGGTAATCTGCAGATTAACGACCATCCATACGATTAAAGTTCATAAAACAGATTGTCCTTTGAATAAACCATTTTAATATATTTAATAAAACCTTTAAAAAAGGGACAAATTTTATTCTTGTGACAAGCACATCTATTGTACGTTTAGATTTGCAGTCACTTTTCCTGAAGCCTCGGCCATGATTTGTTGCTTGTTTTGTCGCATTGACGTAAGGAAATTTCGACAGTCAAATAAGATAGCCTTAAGTAGCCGTATACATGATGGTGATGATGACTGTGTGATGGACCAACAAACTTTATGGTCCGTTACGACGCGGTGCAGCAACTCAACTGTTGCGAGGATTCACGCAGCGCCTGTGATCTGTTAATTCTTTTAGTATGTTTTCTTTTGTTAGCTGACTTTGACTCCATTTATTCTATTCTATTAATTTGCACAAAGTGCTTTGGAAATCTCGTTAAATGAAGACATAACTCGAGAGGAAATCTAGCGGCTTTAATAAAAAGAATTTAATTAATAACGGTCTCACTGTTGGTTTTATCGAATCTCAAAGAACCATCATTAACGCAACAGCCGCGGGAACAAATCAGTGGGTAGGCTCGTGGATCAATTAGTCGGTAATGAATTGTGTCGGCGCGATATTTTCTCACAAAATGTGGCCCCATTTCTACTGTCGTCGCTTTCAATTGCGTACTTCATTCGAATTTCTTTTTGTTGATTTTATCACCCAGCCTTATATCTAGACAAAGGTCTACTTCGCCCTCTCCGTGCAGCGCCTGCACATAACATGCGGTATTCTGTGTGGAGCGACTGCCCCTACTAGACGTGGTGCTCATTCTGTTCATCAGCCATCTAGGACTATGGTTGATGACGTAAACCGCGACTACGTTATAGATTTTACTGTGAGTTTCAGTTTTAAATATAATTTTATCAGATAAACAGTGACCTATCGACATACGACACTTTAATGTTAACATTCACTTGACTCCGACTCACACAATACTTGACGTACAACAGTTTACTCCGTCATTACAAGTTGTTGCTGAGCTGCCGCTGCTGCTGCATCCAGGTGATGAAGTGACCACTAGCGACCCTCTCGGTCACTTTATCATCAATGTGAAGTTCGAAATATTGATTTTTAGTGATTTGGTACATATTGTTTCGTATAGTGTATCGATTGTGTCAATTGTAGCGTAATACTGACATGATTTTTCTGCTCAATATTTGTTTATTTTCTTAATTTAATTCGCCATCCATCCGCAGTCGCTTGCGCATCCGTTATCACTGCACGATATCATATTGTTGATACACGGCTCTGGATATAATTCTTAACAAAAATAATTCTACCAAAATGACTGAAAAAATATTCATAAATGAATAAAAAGAAGTGACGCAAGCAATCAGGCGCGAAGATTGANNNCAACAGGAGAATAAACATTGAAAGGAAATTCTTATTGAATAAAGAGCGCGACCCGCCGTTGTGATATCAGCATCGAGACTCGCCGCGTACATTGTTATAGGTTATAGTTTAACTTCAACTTGCTGTTGTTAGTTCGTTGTCATAGATAATAAACTCGTAGAACTCATTTGTACAAAAATATTTACTGTAAGTATTTTGTTGAACATAAAACTACTGATACATCTGACTCCGTCTACATTACATCCATAACTTTTGCAGCAGTTTTGAAATTAATTTAAGAGCAGCTCTTGTACTCCGCCAGGCGATTTCTAAAGATGGCGTTCAAGAACATCTACTATTCGTCTTTAGCACCTTATATTAATAAAATATACTATTGACTTAGCTACGGCACAGCTATAATTAAAAAAACCTCCAATTCCAATCCAATAGTTGGCTGGTCGAAATCAGAATTTCGATACCAGCCAACTGTATAGTTTATTGTATATTTATATCATAGTCACCAAATGTGTGCACAGAGAGGTCATTCTCTCTCTTTTCCTCCATTCTTCTATTTCGGTGGGATGATGTTTCGAGACAACCGGAGAGACATAACGTACTCTCCGAGATACGGGGATGAAAAATTAAAAAAAAACTGTTAAGAAATGACCCGAGACTGATACCCGGGACATCGTGATCCACGACTGCGAGGCGGTCGTAGCACATCTGTAGCGCGGCTACGGGGGAGCTACGACGGGACTACGACAAGACTACGACACGCCATTTAAGGACGGCTACAACTCTTTTTATCAAATTAAAGTAGGGACTCCATTAGGAGTTAAAGATGTTTTGTTGTGGTGAGTAAAGTTCGCCAGAGTTTAACACGAGGAAGAAGAGATGTCCCGGTTTAGGTCCATTGTTGGTATGTAAGCATCTAGTCCATGAATTTGTTTTAGGGAATATTTAGTTCATATACTAACATATCGTTGTCTTTGTTCTACTAGAGACTTAAATAATTGTTAATCCATGAATATCAACAGAACTCTCTCTTTACATTCTAGATCGTCCCCAGGGGATCATCCCCGTCAACTCGGTCCAAGAAGAGAATAGAACCAACTCAAGTTTGTAGGAGTCTGCTTCTATCTGACTTATCTGATTTACTTCTATACAGTAGATTCTATACTCTTTGTAGTACAAATGTATTTTGTTCAGCAATTCGTATTTACAATCATTTGCCAAGTCAATCAAGTATTGCTATGTGAGCTTTGCCACATTAAAAAATATACCTATTTATTTAAATTATTATTGGAAACGTAATATTATAATGTTAATGAATTTCTTAATGACGAATTGTAATAAATTAATGATACCCACCTAATTTTAACATAAACATTTAATATTGATTTACTTGGAGGAAATATGTATACTTTTATATTATATTGTGTTATACTAATTTATTAGGAATTTAATTGTGACATTAATTATTCGTTTATCTTTATTTTGATATAATATATAAACTGGATCAATGAAATATTACGAAATATAAAATTGACAATATTGAATGTCTTGTGATGTTAATTATTATAGTACGCAGATCTCGCCGCAGTTTCATTAATCCGGCTCGCGAGTACTGAGCCGGTGACGTCGGTAACGGATCACGTCAGTTGATATGCAAATGGAGTTAATGATATAATTAGCTTCAGTGTGTGACAGTTGGACCAGAGAGAACGTAAATCGTAGTGATTACATTCTCTCTGAGTGGGACGGTGCGGCCTCATGTCTCGTGTATAAACTGTGATTTTAATATGAAATGTACGAGCTCCGGTAGGCCAGGAATTAGCACTAAACACATAGGAGTAGAAAAGAAAAGTGCGAATATACAGTTGCGTCGGTAGTCATCGCCTGTGACTGCTTGCTTACACTTTTAAAGATGGCGACATAAACAAATATACGAACTTTTTCACAAGATATTGCTTTATATTTTAGTTGAGATAAAAGTAATTGCGTCTCGTCCTGCTCCGCCGATCGCACGTGACCGGAGTCGCGTCTGCGCCCGGCGGTCTCGCGTGCACCTTCATATGAAACGAACGAATATGTATACAATAGCAGTTTAATGAAATAACTTAAAATATAATTTATTCTACTAACCACTCTCTGAAAAGTTTAAAATTAACCAAATTCAACATTCATAATGTAATTAATTAAATGAGTATTGCAAAATGACATTTCATGTTTGATTTACTTTTAACGAATTTCCCATAACTCTTGACTTTCCCCCATTTACTCGCTTCTCCATCAGAAACGCTGTAGACGTTGTTTCCGTTTTAAAACGTTTTATGACAATACCTACTCGTCTAGTAATATTATTTGATCCCTGAAATTGGATGAATACATAAGTGCAGTAGTCGATAAATCCGTATCTCTTAGCCTAATACTCTTTTCTTGGTTACACTTAAAAAGAAAAGTGCTCATGAAGCGCAAAGGATTTCGATCGGGTTTTGAGTCTCGCGTTTTAACTGCATACGAGTCCAAGGGTCTGACAATCGAGAATGTTGTCCTCTAAACATTCATATGACAATTATACATGAAAGTATCCCTCTAGCGGTGGAGGCAGTCCCGAGGCACACCACAACCTGCGTACATTACACAAATATTCAGGATGACGCCAGATGCAATTTCATCTAACTAGCGATAGCGGCAAAGGACTGAAGTGATAAACTATAAATTAAAAATAACCACGAGGTATTATCACAAAAATGTAACTAAAACCATGGGGGTTTTGGTTACATTTGAAGCTGTAATGAATTCAAATGTATATATAAATATATTCAAATATATACGCAATAATTACGCGAGCTCTCTCGCTGCTGCGCCGCGCGCCGCTGTGAAATTAATTGCGCGTCAAAACGTCAGCGCCGTGTTGATTAACACACGAACTGCTGCCACGTCCGATGAACTGCACACGGTGCGTATACGTATAGTAATAATTTACTCGCGAGTTAAAGTCATGTTGGGTTTAAGACAGTTGTAAGGGTGAATCATAAACCTCCAACGTTGTGCAGACGTGCTGTTCCCTTCTCGTGTCCTACTTTATTTTTCTGTCTCCTGCCGGAGCTTTTTACAATGAGACCTGTCTGTTACGACTGTTACTGGAATAGAATATTTTCGGCCCGAATCTACTCATAAAGACGTAATAAACCGAACTCCTCGTAATATAAATGTCACTCCCCTGTCTCCCCGCCGGCACGGACCACGTCGTCTCACAGCTCACAGTTACTCACACGTACTGCGGGGACAGGCTCTAGCTGTGGAAGATCTCCTCGTCAATTAAGAGCTGTCTGCGGCTCTGGCACCACGCTACAATTTGGCCTGCATGATTCACGGATAACCAGTTCTGTTCTAAATTGTTATTGAAACTGTATTGTAATTGTGGTTATGTGTTTATGTTGTTGATGATGATGTTTTATTATTTAATGAGGAAAACCGAATACGGGACTCAGTGGCGCGCCTTGGAAGAGGCCAAACGTTGGTAAAAGAGTGAGAGAGAGATACACATAGCTTTAATAATTTTATTTTACAATAATTAACATAATAATACGCTTCATATTTCAGAAATTACACTTAGAAATACAATTTTACTAATTATCTCGTTACGATATAGTAATTTCTAATTTGAATGCGAGTTAACGAAATGCTAATTTGAGCTAGGTATTCAATTAGAATCCCAAGATCAATAAGATTATGCGAGTGTGCCACGTTCGTCGACGGTCCATTACCTTCGTACAACTTGCATCATTTACTAACCGAGGGAGGAACTGTTAAGTCAATCTGTTCTCCATGATATACTGTATGAATATTGTACCACATGCTTTATTCAGAGCAGATATTAAAGACCCTTCGAAGGAACCTGTCGTCTCAATCTAATATATCTCCCGCGCCCGACTTCACAGTAAGTACACGGGAGTAATTAATTGCGGTGAGGAATGTCGCGGGCGGGCCGCTTGTCCCCGGTCCACCCTCCCGCTGTATATCACGTGGAGCTCTCACACAATGTCTAAATGACTACTGTTGAATCTAATATTTAATGTAGGTAACATGTATTTCATAAAGCGGAACTCCTCACTAAAAAGGAACATCCATGAAGCTATTAAATTAAAAAAAAACAACACTTGCAGTTACACAGAGAAGGTGATAAGGCTTTTCTTGGCTGAGTGAGAAACATAATAAGTTTAAACCCCTAACTTAACAGTAATATACAATACTATATTTTGCGTTAATTGGAACATATAAATAATTACAATAAATAATAAATATATTTATATATATAAATAATATATATAAATAATAAATAATAAATTTATTTATTATTTATTATTTATATAAATAATTACAAGTCTTCGGGTAATTGTAATAACTTGTATCAACAGGTAATCTGTATGTCAACTCAGTCTCCCCCCTGAGTGATGGTTGTAGTAAATCTACTGAAAAGTCGGTCTTCTCTAATAGCTAAATAAACCGCGTTAAGTCCGATAAAGTAGCCTTACCCTCATAAATATTATAGTAAAGACGGTGTGCAAGTCAGCACACACTCATGTCAGCCGCTCATGTAGCGACACTCACGCACACAAGTTTACTAGTCTCGATTGTCCAACTGTGCATCATCGGTTATAATTTGTATGTGCCTGTTTATTTTATCAAGCCAATGCTATGCATATATTTATGTTAACTCCCTTTTTATTGGCGGTCTGATGATAATTGATAATGATTCATTGAAAATTCGAAATACTTTTGTAAAGAAATTTCAAAAAAATACTTTATATCCAGATAAAATGTTCGACTTTGAGATTTTAATTTGTCCCTTTTCAATTCAACGTCGTATTTAAGTTTTCGCCAGTAAGTATTCCTGTTTACACTTTAAGCGACATGTATTTTATAGTTGACTTACGTTAAATAAAGGAACGTTAAAAATATTCATGTTTTTATATAAAATATTGTAAGTAGAATTTCGTGGAACGCGACTGAGTACTGAACAACCAACGATTTCAATCAAATAAATTTTTTACAGTATAAGGGCGCAAATGAGCAAAAAGTGCTATTTTCATGACTACCAACGCCCATAGACCCGCATAGGGGTTATACTGATGCGTTGCCCTAGTTCCTCCTCCTCTCTTAATGGGCCACCGGCTACTCGCTATAATAAAAAAAGTCTACGTTCAATTGATGGCGAGTCTACCTCGCCATCAATTGAAATTATCCAATTAGCAAAAAGCGTAGAAAACTTTTGTAACACAAATCCAGACTTTCGAAAGAGTCTAGACGAAAGAAAACTTTTAATTGAGCATCGCTAGTAGGAACTCATAATATTTTGTTTTTAGATAAACATGACCAGCCACTACTGCACATTTTGCTTTACGTTGTTATATTTCTACCCTCCATTATGTACGCAGATGTCGATCGTGCGATATGAAATGATATTCGCGTCAATGTGCTTCCAATAAACGTTCAGATCTCAACCAGATCTCTTCAGTTTTTGTTAGTTTTTGTACCGAGAATACGAAATGTAATGTTAGAGTCCAGCGCTCACATCCTTTTAGGACGAGAGCACACACGAGACTTGTAGACGCGGCGAGCGGCGACTTAGTCACTTTTTAGAAGCTGAATGCAGCGACTAGACGCGGGCAGCGCACACTTCAAGACGCCAGACGCGGCGACTTACAGTGCCACAAACTTATCTGACCCGGTGGCCAAGACTGGAACTAAAGCCGTCATTTTGAAATGACAATCTGTTGTCAGTTTTATTAGTGGAGCGACGCACAAAACTCGTTTACCCTAAAGGGATGGGAGAACATATTTTTAAAGTCTTTTCTTTTATGCAAGAAGAGAAACGTCTTTAAGCTCCATTAATAAATGAATAAAGTAAAAATGTTGATTGTTTGTAAATTTGATTTTATTACACGACCATAATTACAACATTAAAATATAACATTCTTTTATTTCTAAATAACTAATAAAATAATAGTTGTCATGATTTTAGTATTGTGATGCCAAAATTTCAATTACTTCCTGCATCGGACATTATTTTTACCCTAAAAATCGGAATATATCATTTAATGGCAATACCTACATAATTAGACAAGACTTGTCACTCTTGTCAGAAGAGCGCCGCCACGACCGGGTCAGAAATGTTTGTGGCACTATAGTTAGTGATGTATGTCAATTAATGTCAATTAACGTCTAAATGCAGTCGCGAGTGGCGCCAGGCTCTACTGCGACCGGTCGCAGAGTCGCTAAATCGTGCGACTGCTTCGATGCTGTCGCAAAGTTGCCGCTCGCCGCGTGCAAAAGTCTCTCGACAATGGCCCTTATACAATATAAAAATATTTTAGTATTGTGCAAGTAATAGCAAGTGCCTACTGCATACGTAATGTGACTACTTATGTCAGTGACGTGCGAGTGACGCGTGGGGGAAGTTGGATGTTCCGGTGATGATTTGCAGTCTCGGCTTATTACTGCATGAGAACAACTCAACAGAGGACGTTTAAAGACAAACGATATTGTCGTCTCACTTATCAGCCCAGAGTCAGCCCTGGACATGTGTAGGCAGAATTACAACGCTTACGTCACTGCATCCTTAATGCGAACAGAGTATGGTCTCTTAACAACTTATTTCACGTCGCAGTCCCTCACCGCGTGCACCTCCGCCGCCCTATTTTATATTTCCCCGGACGAACACCTTTGTCTGTTCTTACTTGGCGCTTTAGTTCGCAGCAAATAACTGCAATTTTACAAACTCGAGTGTCGTTTATACCCCGCTTGAATGTCTCAGAACGGGAACAAAAGGAACATTTGTGTCAGCCCTACTGACTGTTGTGACTGTGACTACTTGCATTGTGATACAAACTTACATGCTGCTTGTTAACTATTTTACAATTTGAGATCTACATCAGTACAGCAATTATGTATATTTAACATTAAACTCTTTGTCAGGATGCAGATTTCAGTTTCGAAGTCGACGAGCAAGGACTTGGATAACACTTCACTTCAGCGCTGAGCTCATGAGTGATGTGAGGTTTAATGCTGTTCCGATCTTTACCCTTGTCTCCTCTTACTGGCTACGCTTTCTACATATATTATCTCGTAGCACAGACATAGTAGCAGCAGCTCGTAGCAGATGATTGTAGCTCTATCGTATTGCTCGTAGTCATTTGGTAGAGCAATTTTTCGGTGCCACATAAACTATATAAGAAAAAACGAGATTTATGCGTCCAAGCATACTTATATATACGAGGTTGATAACAGTGGGAGGCATTAAATGAAACCTCATATTCAGTGTATAATTTTCAGGCTAAAAAAAATCAGGTAAATTCATAGCAATAGTTTAGCCACAGGAACTTTTAAAGTTTTTTCTCACTTCTTTGATGCTGTATCGTCAGCTGTCCGCGAAGCCGGCTGACTGGGATCAGTGCCTCGTGCGAGGTTACCGGTTGTACAAACAGTACATCAGTCCTTAGGATGTTTGCATGGTTTCTTGATTATTATGCTACTTAACTTCTTCGAAAAAAGTATTTTCGTATAATACTCGCAAACTTTTTTTAATAGTTTCGGATTAACAGTAGACACTTATAGTATATTGTGTAGTTTAATTAACTGCCTCTCTCTTTTATCAACCATCTGTATGTATCTGTCAATTTCTTTCATTTATAACGAAGAATATACAGTTCTAGCAGCTAGCAGTTAGCTTAGTTAGTTGTATATTATGTTAATTTTACAACATTTTAACATAATATATACTTATGTAGTAGATATTATAATATATACAGAGTCTGTCCTAAGTAATGGATAACCCGTAAACTGGAGTTAGTACGTATCTAAAACTGTAAGAAAAACTTATTTTTTTTCCAGACTTCCTTACCGTATGAAAATAGCTTAGCCTTTCTACTTTTTTATAAATTTCGCTACTTTTTCATTCATTCTTTTGCCATTTCATCAAATTTATGTATTTATTTCTTATTTTTTAGTATTATTCTCTTTAAGACGTGTACTATTTAATTTTAGTAAAATTTTAGGTAGTTCTGATGTTTAACATTTTTAAAATCGTAATTTTAAAACTTTTTTAACAATTTTTTTCTTAATGTCAACTTTTGCTAATTTACTGTGAAAAAAAAGTACGGTGCTAGAGCTGCCCATGATCTTAGTAAATAGTCTAATATGTGTAGATTCTAAAAACGTGTACTTTACTAGCAATATTAAGTTACAGGAGCGAAATCAATATCAAGGCCAGAATTTTAAAATTTTAAGTATTGTTGTATAATGGTTATAAAATTTTGTCATTATGATTTTATTTTAACTAGATACTTTACACAAACAATATGGGGCATTTGCACATAAAATTTTTCATTGTATATCGGTTATTTGCTTAAATAATTTTATTTATGCCAAGCCTCTTTGGGTATATTAATTATTTAATGACTAATGTAATATATAACTCTCTTACTTTATCTCTTACTATATAACATCTATGATTATTACATTGTGATTTTGACATGTTTTAAAAAAATATTTATATTTTTTATGAATAGATTGAACTAGATTATGACCTATGACACAATATTATTGTAAAGTAATTATTATGTATAATGTATTATGTATAAGGTAAGGTAACCTTAAGTTTATTGCATCTTGTCAAACTTGTTTTTGGTATTGCTGTGATCGTAGTCACACGGATGACTGACGTGTGTTGTCAGGTCGCGGGTCCGCGGACCGGCGCACAGTGGGAACCGTTCACACAAGAGCGTATCAAAAATGGTTATAACGAAAGTCGGAATATCCTAGCAATGTTGATATTTTTATATACTCAAATAGTCAAACTATGAGATTACAAAGCACTTTTAGTGTTTTTTTAAATATAAGTTACATAAATCGGTATTTAAACACGACCGATCGATTACGCTCTGATTTCGTAACACATATTAATGATAATTCAAACCTAGATCCTGCATTATTTTTCATAGCATTTGTAATAGTATTATATATTTTTATAATCCTCAAACCCTTCTCTTTTTGAAACTGTGATTTGATTTTTAATTATTAATTTTAAAATATATATATTTTCTTTTATAAGCTATAATGAAAAATGTCACTGAAGGTAGACATCGATTTTTTATACTTGAAATATACTCAATTATTATTTTCATTATGTCGGCTACATAATGATAGTAATATTTTTAATTTTGATACGTACTACGTACTAATGTACTTACCTACTCATTCACACTTTAAAAAAAATAAGATTTTATTTTATTATTTAATTATTTTTGATATGTAACGAGCACCTTCTTAAGACTCAATGGGCTATCATTGTGGGAGTAACTTTTCTGTATTTTTCTTTATTTTTTTTCAATTTTTGTAATAATTATACGCATTATATATACTGTAGTTATTGGTTGTAACTTCTTTTAATTTAAAAAAAAAATAGCCTTATTTTACATCTTAGCTGTTTTAAAGTTGTTTAATTTCACTTTTTCTATTTTAAAGATTTATTATAATTAAAATAAATTATATTTATGGTTGATATATCTTTTATTCTATTTCACATATATCCCTTATTATGTGTAAAAAGTTTCATAACAATTGATTGACAAACAAAAAAGTTATCGATTTTTGATATGGAGAACTCGGTTTGGACCCACTGTGCGCCGGCCAACGGGTCGCGGTCTTTCTCTCTCTCTCTCTCTCTCTCTCTCTCTCTCTCGCTGCTGCAACGACGTGAAATTAATTGCACGTCAAAACTTCAGCGCTTGTTGATTAACATACAAATTGCTTCCACGTCAGACGAACTTTGCACAGCCCGCACTACACATATACAAATATATTATGTACAAGGTATCACATCATAACTAGAATTTTTTATATAGTATAATGTTTTAAATAAGTTTTTTTATTATATTAGTCGCTACTAGAACTACTATTGGAAGTGGCAGTACTCACACTATTCGGAAGCTTTATTGATAGTTCCATTGTCCAATTATGCAATAAAAATTTCAGTACTAACTCGAAATTTTATAAGCAGTTCGATGATAATAGTCTTAAATATAACGCAAAATATGGAAAACAAAATAACAAAATACGCTACAACGGAACAAGCTCATGTAGCTGAAATGTTTGACTCGGAGATTCTCATCGTGGCCTTTTCCTCTTAACGTTGTATTTAATTTTTCCCCAGCAAGTATTACTGCTAGCGCATGGAGTGAGCTACATATATTTTATAGTGCACTTACATAAAATAAAGAAATACTAAAAATATTCATGCTTTTATATTATAAAAAATTAGAAAGTAGAATTTTATAGAAAAGCAAATAAGCTGAGAACAATCAACGTTTTCATTCAAATAGGTCTATGTTTTATAGATGGCGACTGGCGAGGTACAAAATGGAAAATTTCATCGAACAGTTGAAATAAGAAATTTATTGAGTTTCTGTAAAAGCCAAAAATTTGCATTCTCAATTCTTATTTGCAATCATAAATTTCTTTCATCATTATTTTGTATCATTACCATCATTATTAATAAGAGGTAGTGCCACGCTGTATGCTTCTCGCCTTGCCTTCACGACACCGGCGTAAAGTGACAGCTGTGCTGTCGCGTTTCGTGCGGTGTGTAAGTAGCCGGTGGCCCATGGAGGCGGGAGGGGAAAGGAGGCCGGCGCATCTATATAGCATCTATACAGATGTCTCTGGGCGGAGGTAGTCCTGAAAATGACTCCGTCTGCTCGTTTACCCCCTATACCATAACAAAAGACATTAGTTTGCCAGTGACGTTCATACTGCGATCGTATTTACCGTTGTTTACTACATTAATTAGGTACCTCC
>LUGF01007712.1:0-17440 GCA_001625245.1 Calycopis cecrops | reverse complement strand
TTTATAATTCAATGTTAAAATACTAGCTTCAATGTTGAAATATAATGTGAAAAAATCACATGACTTTACTTTTAAATTTCTACTAAACAGTAGATTATTCGTAGTCTGTGGCGTTCATTTTTTTGTAGTGCTTTGTCTCTTTCTCGCAAATCCTTCGCAAGCTGGCATTGAACCAATGAGATCGTAGCTGCAGCGCGCGCAGGGTCAATCAGGAGCGAACGCGCGCAGTTAAGGATTTTGAAATAAGGCTCTCTCACCACTCTCTCTCTCTCTCTCTCTCTCTCGCTCTCACACAGAGTTATAATAAGATTTTACGATATCGATTTGGATATTATAAAATCATGTCAATTGAGTTTTTTTGTTGTCTGAGCTATAACAGTAGTTATTATAAGTCAAGTATTGGAAACATAAGTAGAATGTTACAACATTATTGTAGATAAACTATCTTTTATGTCAAAGAGCTTTGCGTGGAAACATAATAGGGAACAGGAGTCCAGACACATGTTTACACAAGCAGACGTAATCGTATAATATTAGGAGACGTCTCAATATGCGCCCAATAGAACCACAACTTACCTTGTATTTGCTGCGCGGGCGCAGCTACGTGATATAATATTCACTATACAGAGCTACCTCGGCGCTCTCGACATGTAACTATATTCAAACCCCTCCCCCCACTTCACCTCACTTCCCTCCACTAAACCTCGCTACCGACCGCTGCTCCTCGTACCGGCAGATCGTGTGACCGAAATGTTAATGGAGAGAAAAACATGTGATGCTTATTGAACTAATTAGTGAAGTAGTATCAATATAACAATAATAATTGAAATAGATCTTTATTGTGACAATCAAGGCCCAACAATTCTGTTATTAAATACAAATTCCACTATTTGGCATTTAATTTATTTTATATTAACTGTAAAGAAGAAATTGTCCGTGTTAGAAGTCGATAGGAAGCTTTTAATGCACTGATGATGAAAACATTCCGAAGAAATGCGAATGAGATAAGTGATGAAGAGAGCGACGACAATACAAATGATTTTGTGAGAAAATATCTCGCGGCGCCGACAATTCATTACCGACTCATTAATTTGCGAGCCTCAACTGGCTTGTTCCATCGACCGTCGCTCTTATAATGAAACTTGAAGATTTGATTAAACCGACCGAGGCGCCGCGCGCAGCCGCGTTATTGCTCGTTACATTTCACCCGCTAGCTAATTCTTTGATTGTATTTCTATTTGGCGAGTTTTTACAAAACGTTTGTGAAAGCGATTTTATATTAAATGAAAGGCGATTGACAAAAGAAATCGAATAAAGGGTCTTTACAAAAAGGCCCGTAGCACCGCACTCGCCTGCGACTAAAATGTATTAGAGCATGCAGTTTAAATGTGACACGAGAGCAGTAAGTGACAATCCGTGTCCCCTGCACATCCTACAGGTGTACGGGCGCGGACTCGGGTGTGTCGTGTGTTCTGTATACTTTTGTTTGACAGATTGTACATAAATATATAAACCTGCGGGATGTTGTGTGTGTGCGTGAGTTCGGGTCTGCGGGCGGCGGCTCATTAAATCTCATTCAAGCTACTGAGGGTAGAATGAGAACAAAAGGGAAGGTTGTAAGTGTAGTTTACACCGAGTTGTTCGGTGTTTACATGTTGGATATTTACAAGAGGAAGGAGGAATCCTTTGTTTTGATAACATTTTGATATGCTACTTTATATGAATCTAAATAGTATTCAAATATCCAAGAAAATTTACACCGATGTTTTTTTCGAACCGATATGAAAACATAGTTAAAAGTTTTAAGAACACGTACAGGTCTCGGCAGACGACCATCAAGTTTGTTACTGTCCGGTCTTCAGGCTGCACGTTTATTGGCAGCTGAATATCCTCATAACAATTAATCCGTAATTAGAATTCACGTGTGAGTTGAACTTGAGTCTGTAGCCAGTATGCATTTCTCTCTCTACGATTGAAATTGAAAATATATTTATCAGTATTATCGCCAATAGACATAGACTAGTAGTTTGCTAGTTATTTCTGCCCATGTGGGCAACTGCGTCTGCTCCCACTGTACGTTAGAGGAGAAATAATATTTTGTGAAGTTCTCGATGGCGGCGTGGCTTGTCCACATAGTTTATGAATCAGCGTCTGTAGTCGTGTGATCCCACCTACTCGTTTGACTTCTTCTTTTACATTAAAAAAAAAAATAATTTATTAAACAATTTAGAGTCTGATGCTGATGCTGTTGTCCTATTTTGTATCACTTATCGGTAAGTGATCTCATGAGTATTGTAATGAGACGCCTCCCTTTTTATTATAAGACGTTGTGAAGTCGCCCCTCGATATTCTCCTCACAGTATTATTCGACAACAAAGCGCCGAGAGTACTTTGTGTTTTAGAGAGTTTTCACAATGAGCCGGCATTAATTATTAATTCACGGTATAATGTTTCTACGGTTTCAGGCTCGACAGATATGGGGAATTTTAGATTAGAAAATATAAAATGTAAATATAGATTTAAAAAATATAGATTGGAGAGATTGAGCCGTATAACGTCACTGATACACAGAGATAGAGTTTATAGAACCGTATGACGTCACTGAGACACAGCACCTGGCCGTGCTAGGTGCCGACGTGACAAGGTTATAGGTAGCTATAACTTTAGACCAACCATGTTTTGTTATTGTCTATCACATTATCACGACGAACATATCCGCGTGCATACGATGTATAGTTAACGTCGGTCAGCTGGTGTATAAACGATGCACATTTGTCAAGGCGGGCTGCGAACGGTTTTTGTTCCAAATAAATAATGGAAAATGGCGCCTTGTTTCGCCGCCAGATGGGGGCATGACCTGATTGATGACGCCATGTGAGTGTGTCTCTGTCCAACAATATCGATCCTAGAAAATACAATCAACTTTAACTTTCATCTTCATGACCCACACTTTTTAGAAACAATTGAAAATAAGGATAAAATTGGTTCCCATAACTTTGTTAGGTCTTGTAACTTATCCGTATTTCTACTGACGTCCGGCGAGCGCAGAGCTGGGACAGCTGACTTGAGAACAACTTTACTTACATCATGAGACGTCCCGTACTCGAGCTACAGACTAATCATTGAGAAATGCTCCCAGCTCCAGGTATACTAACAGAAGTGACGTTGGTTTACAAACTGTAATTGATATAAATTATTACTCTTGAAGCCGATTGATTTACGCAAAGATACAACTGTAACGTGCTCCATTAACACTCGTCGCTCGTCTCAGTCCCTACTCAGCTACCAGGCGAGGTGTTTGCTCGTCTTATATTTACTCGCGTAGAAGTTCAGTTGCTGCTGAAGTTCGCCCTCGCTGGCGGCCGCTAAGTACTTGCGCTTGTAAGTGGGCCACGTAGACAAATGTGTGATACTAAGACAGATACTAGCAATTAAATTAAAACTAAAGAAATTATATAAATTATTCGGACTGCCGTTTTATCGAAATGGGAGAATGAGCGAACTGTGCATTTGTGTCTGCGCACACACCTGTTTACTACGTGATGTCCTGCGCGTCGCAGTGGATATAGTGGCCGTAGATGATAGTGATTGAGATAACATCATTATTATTAGAATAATAAATAAACGAACCGTTTAAAATTAGGGCGTCCGTCTTGCTTTACGCAAATGTGTATTTATGTGTATTTCAATGCTAAAGCAAAAATTTAAATTTAAGAATTTAAATAGATTACGACAGGTTACATATAACATTATGAAAGAGCTCTGCAAATGTTTGACTTTCACAGAAACTCAATAAATGCCTTTTGTCAACGGACCGATTAAGAAGCCATTAACTTTTACCTTTACTGTCGCTGTTGTACTTGCGTCTCTGAATTCGTGTATTGCCAGTGCAACTTACTTTTTTACGAAAATATCTTGTGAACATTTTATAAAAAAATCGCGTACATTTTTGTGTATTGTTATTTTACGTGCACGATATCGTATATTATGTAGCTCGCTCCAGGCGTCAACAGGAACACGGGGGAAAATTTAATATAATGTTAAAAGGAAAAAAACATAACAAAAAACATCGACATTACAATATCACCTCGCTACAAAGTAACATTCAGAATTTTCATTCAAATTGATTTTTAGTAGCGGCTTTCGTATTCTGACTGACTTAATGTTATACATTATGATCATCACCTGCTTACTTCCTGCTTAATAAATAACAAATCAATGAAATATAATACAATTTTAATAGCTATAGACTTAATATATAAAAGCTCACGTTGTTCGTACGAGGTAATTTGATACTGACTATACTTTAGGCCCGTTTAAGTTAAAGTGCCACGGTATGTGTGTCATATTTTTAAAGAGAGAGAGAGAGAGAGAGAGAGAGAGAGAGAGAGAGAGAGGGAGAGAGTTACCATTACTGTAATTATTTTAATTGTACTGAAAAGTTGAAACAGATTTGCATTTCGTTTAAATTGTTCTTAGTCCTTTAAAACACTAATTGATGTATAATGATTTTCCAGTTTTATTTGTAATTCCGTTAACTGACATGTGAACATAATTAAGGCTTAACCTTCTATCTGTATTATTGTTTTAGCTTGTTATAGTGTCGCAGCTCGTCGTAATATATAATATTGATAATAAATAATAATAATGTCGTCCTAGTCGATTCAACGGTTATCTATATGTACGAGCCATCAGCGCAGGACATATTATAGTGCACAAGTGTGCGCGCAGACACAAGTGCACTCTCTATTCCTGCATTCTCATATTCCGATGGGACGGCAGTCCGACACGAAAGGAGAAAAATCAGGCGCAGGACCGACGGCTTAACGTGCTCTCTGAGGCACGGGGGTGTAACACCGCCAACTTCCTGACTCCGGACTGTTATTAGAAATTAAAAATCCTAATACCAATATTTGGTCCGACCCGGGATTCGAACCGGGACCTCATGTCTGTGGTTGAACACGCTTAACAGTAGACCACGCGGCAGTCAGCCGTGATATATAGCGGGAGGGTGGACCGGGGACACGCGGCCCGCCCTTGACATTCCTCGAGACAATTAATCATCCCCCTGTACTAACAGGTTCACTTAAGAGTTTCCTTCCTCCCTGCCATGTTGACTTATTACATTTCATGAACATGTGGAAGTAAATGTTAGGTGACATCGTCGTGATGATCCTTTTGAAGTAAAATATTGCATTTACAGAGCGAAGTTCAGTCAGTAAATAGTTTACAATTAAATGGAGAATAACGCGTAGTAAGTTTTACATGAATCCTTTTTGAATTTGAAAGTTAAACAGTTAAAAGTGAGTAAAGCGGTGAGTATTATGAGTGGGTCACTTAGGAACAGTGTTTAAAAACAGGCCTCCGTCCTCTGGAGCGGAAAATAGTGCGGCTTGTCCTTGAAACGTTCAGCTCAGATTGTGGCTCGACTTAATAGAGACTACTCGTAATGGGACGAGAAAATTGTGGGAGCTCTGTCTCTGTTTGTTAACTGAGAGATATGAGTCTCTTGTGAGTCGACATGCCGACAGGCTCACGGGGGAATGACGTTTATATTGTGCGTTGGTTGATTTATTGTAGCGTCTTTATGAGTCGTTTAGGGCCGAAACTGAGGAGTTAGGGAGGAAATATTGACTTCATGTTAGTCATTTAATCAGTTGACGTTAAAACTGAGAATTAAACTTGCCAAAGATAAATACTTCACCCACATGCTGCTGCAATTTCACAACAATGACCTTTTTATTCATTTCAATTTTTAGCCTGGTAATATTTTTTTTATTATAATAATAAAACTTTCAAATGTAATGCAATAAATATTAAGGCGTAGTATATGTACACGGGAATATTTTGATGCTGCTGCGTCAATAAACTTTGTTAATATCGACCTCGCGCGACTAATGCAGTTCCCACCGCTAACATTACCTGGAAATTGAGTTCGACAGTTCCTACCTCACACGACTCGGCGGCCGACCGCAGCTGGCGGTTCACCGCGACCAGCTGACCACTAAACGGAACTAAATACTTTACTGTTGTGACGCGCTCCTTGTGCTCCTCAAATTTCCTGTCCTTACTGCATGCATGTTTTCGACTTCTGTGAGTTCCCTCTTTTTCTGCCAATTGTGCAACTAACACAAACTGACTCACATGCTTCACATCTACGTCCTCGACCACAACTCTTACGCCCGCCCAAGCTACTTCTCTTTCTTATATTGAAACTTCAGTTATCTTCACAATCATTTGTAATCCCATAATCTCACGTCCATCTCGCGCATTTGTGACATGTGTTGGTATCTCAGATAAAGTGAGCATCATCTGCATAAACCTGGATGTCTCCTCTATATCGCCCCGTCGTATTTCAGCTTTCCCGACCTCAGTCACTGGAGATACTTGTCTAGATATACGATAAGCAGGCGAGCTGACACCACACGACCCTCTTAACGCCAGTATTGACATAAACCAGGGCCGCCGCCGCAAACAAGCTTTACAATTCTAATATATCGCCATTCCGTACGAATCCTGCCTTTTTATGACTGACCGAATAATTTAATTCAGAAAACCTAAATTCCAGTTGAACTAGAAACTTTATCTTGGATATCACTTTTTATAGTACAAGGGGGCAAACGAGCAGTCGGTGCCATTTTCATGTCTCCCGACGACCATAGACATCTGCATAGTACCATACACAGATGCNNNCCCCCCCTCAATGAGCCACCGGCTACTTACCGTACGAAACACGACAGAAAGCTGTCACGCAGGTCTCGTGTCACCGAGAGGTACCTCCCCAGTCGTGCCGGCCTATATGGCTACATGCATGCACGCAGCGTGGCACTACCTCTTGCTTCATACTATCACGAGAGACTTCAAGACTCATGCTCAGGACAGCTGCAGCAGCAGCTGGTTTTGTTTTGTCTACTTCTCACCAGACGTACTCGTGTCTCAACTAGCGCTGCGCAACTATAGATAGTTCTACTATCGATTGTTGACCTCGAAAATCAGTTGGGATTGATATAGGACTATACTAGTATTGATTTTTTTAATAATATCGATACTATCGACAGTATCTAACTTTGATAATCGCTGTGCTATCGATACTATCGATAGTATCTAACTTTGCCAACCGCTGTGCTATCGATACTATTGTAAATCATCAAAAATATGGATAGTCATTCCGATATTCTCAGTATTACCACACTATCGATAGTCTATCGATATAAGCCTGTCGAGCGGCATCACTAATCTTAATTCCTTTGTCGTAAAGTCAACAAAGCATGTAATGTGATGAGAAAGTGTTCCTCGTATTTTATATTTATGTGTTTGATAGGACAAAGATAGAAGTGGAACAATAGAGCGCCTGTATAATGGGATCAAGGATTAGATACGAAGGGCCGGACGAGCCTCGCCGACCGCTCAGCGCCTAATGCGCCTCACACGCCTACACTAATGTGTGTTCTAGACCAACCTGCAGGTTGGAAAAGGTTCAATCTGATTTTAAAATTTACAATTATACGATTATTATTATTATTGACACTACCAATTTACATCAAAACCCATTCAGTAGTTTTGATGAAACTGAGTTACAAACATCCAGACATCCAAACTTTCGTTACTCAGTATTTATAATATGATAACTGAAACTAGACTACAGTGATTCTCGGACTAGAATAGTTTTCGTAATACTTTTATAAAATATATTTTTAAGGTTTTATATATTTTTAAGCACCTAGTGATAACGTGCTTCGAATTTTATTTATAAAATAAAATATTTCACATGAAAAATGTACTTTTGTTTTTATAACTTTATTATTTTATTCATAATTAATATTTTATTTATACTCTAATTACGAATTTTACTGCGAGTAATATATTTATTTATTTAATATTAAAGATTCAAGTTTTATGTTATCCTTCATATTGTTTATCACCATATGAAATTATGATTATTAAAAAATATATTCTACTTGTCCTGCAACCTGTTTAACAAACAGTACCTATGTGGGTCTGTATCGGAATACAAGTAGAACAGTCAGTAGGGCTGACACAAATGTTCCTTTTGTTCCCGCTCTGAGACATTCAAGGGGGGGTTTAAACGACACTCGAGTTTGTAAAATTGCAGTTATTTGCTACGAACTAAAGCGCCAAGTATTAAGACAAAGGTGTTCGTCCGGGGAAATATAAACTAGGGCGGCGGAAGTGCGTGGGTTGGAGAAAATTTCACGATGTGGCATAACGTTGTAAAGAGATTATATTATGTTCGCGTTAACAATGCAGTAATTGTTGTCAGCTCATACATATTTTGTAAAATAGATTGTCAATATTTGTCATGCTTTCTCTTTGAGTCTAACGAGAACTAAAATTTGACTATGAGAAACATAAATCAAGTCGTGTACTCGCTAACACATGCCATGTTTTTTTTAATTATATTAAATTAGTTTATACCTTAAAGAATAGTTGAAAAAAAAATTCTGAACAAAATCTGAATATTGCTTTAATTTACCTTGTTTATTTATCATAACTGCAGTGCTCTAAGTCGTTCGCTCCGCGTTGGAGCATTGACATAGGTAGGTACGTGTGACTACGAGCTGTGTGTGCCGATATTTTTTTTTTTTGATATAGGAGGGCAAACGAGCCGCCGGAGTCATTTTCATGACTACCGACGCCCACAAACATCCGCATAGGGGCTATATAGACGCGCTGCCCTCCTTTCTCCTCCCACCTCCATGGGCCACCGGCTACTTACACACCGCACGAAACGCGACAGCACAGTTGTCCCTTTACGCCATGTCGTGTAAGCGAGTATCACTGTAGGTGACGAGTTTATATTACAATAAACAGAATTTTTTTTATTTATAAGCTGCAAATGTGACACAAGAAGACATTTACTTCCAGAACATCTTGTAATATTATTTTGTACAACCGCTCAATGAAATTCCATGAATTTCTACTGACCGATTTAACGTTATTTCACTCTATGACACGTCCTGGTTGCCCATGTGGAGAGCCAGTTTATACGGTTCTTCATGTTCCTAAGGTACACAGTACCAGTATGTATATCAGACTATATCACATGTTTTGTGAAGTAAATGAAACAGTCAAATCGACTCAAGTTTATCTGTAACTTCGTTAACTTGAATCGCTGACATTCAAACTAATGAAGGAGCTCTCTAGCGGCCCGCTGGGGGTTCAATTATAGCTAATAAATATACAAGGGCGAGTTTAGTGCTGAGAAGAGTCGGTGGATGTAAGACTCAGTAACTACTTATGGTGATGTGGTGTGCATGTGGAGTGGTGTACATGTGGTGTGGTGTGCATGTGGTGTGGTGTGTATGTGGCGAGGTTGTTTATTATTAAGTATGACATTTAAATAAATAAAGCAGGATATTGGCATAACCCTTACGTCACAAGTACCTCGGAGCCCGCGCGTGGACTGCGGGCCCCGTCGCTCGCGCGCCCGTCTGCAGGTGTGCTGTGGAGGAGTGAGAGTCGTGCTGTCGCGTTTCACGCGATGTATGAGTTTCCACAGGCGCGTGTGTGGATGGATCAACGAGAGCTGCGCCTTCGTAGAACTTTATGTAGATGTTTATGGGCGTCGGTATTCAACAAATGGCTCGTTTCCTATACTTTTGAAAATTCCATCTTCTACTTCGTGGCGAAAAATAAACACTTTTGTCAACTGAGTACAGAATGAGTCTCTCACTGTCCAATAGCCAGTAAAGGTGTTCGCACATTATAACGACTCCACGCCGACGCGACTCGAACCCAACTCGACGTGTGGAATTCAAATGTAAGCTTTATTTAGTGTCTCGTAAGAGTGGCTTTAGTGTCAGCTGCGAGAGTTATGGCGCGGTGCCTCGCCGCGGCTCTGGCGAGTAAACGGATTAAGCGAAGAAGATGAAGCAGAGTTCATTCGCAGCAGTTCATGTGAAAGCGGTCAGGGGACAATTAGCGTCCCTCTCGAAGATGCTCCCACCTTGTCGTAGTAGTGTTGCTTAACTCTTCCATGGCTATCCTATCCCCAAGGCTATGTCGGACAGGGCTATCCATACCGGACAGCTTGGGGACCCTGTTGCTTATTCGAGGCTCTCCAATTATAGCGGCTGAAGGCACTCGCAGGGGTTTAGTCAGTAGTGCGCGAGCCCGACACTGCAGCCGGTTGAGCCACCGGGTTCCTAGGTGGTGCGTAAAGCCATTTCCTTGCGCTACCAAAAAAAAGGGTAAAGCAACGGGCTGACAATTCGGTCACATCACATTACAAGTTACCATGACAACATATTTTCCAATAATGACAAGACAACAACACTGTCGGGTCAGCTAGTAATATAATATATTATCGCTCAAATGTTGCATTAAAAATTATGACTATGAAGAAATTATACGAACAACATATTATCTTGTAAAAGTCAGCAGCTCGCCCTCTCGTTACCGGAGTAGGAAAGGTCCAGGGACAATATACAGCAGCCCGGGATCATTACCGCGGGTCAGCTGCCGGCTCGACCCCGCATCCGTTATGAGGGTCAGGGCTATTTGTCTCGATATATTGTCACCTGACGTAATTGTATATCCCCCGAAAAGGCCGATCGCGCAATTATCTTATTTGATTTTATTTTATAATAGAAGGAAACCCCGGAAATTCACGCAATGGAGTTTAATAAAATTTTGTTTGCAATATTTATTTAATTTTCTGATTAAATCTTGTTTTCTGATAAAATTTGCAGATCGGAGTTGAAATTAAAAATAAGCGATTGAGTGAATACCTATTATTACTATATATAATTTATTTAAATTTTCCACTGGTACAGATTTGTAGCACTGATGCAGAAAAGAAACAGCCAGTAAAATAAAACGAAGAAAAAGTCTATAAAAAAGTAGTGTACAATGTAAATCAATTCAACACTGGGCAAACTAACTGATCTAGTTCGCCCTGTGTTGAATTGATTGTGTTTTTTTGAGACCAATTAATACTATTTGATACCCCTTGAATCCCTCATCATTGGCACATAAAATACAGACTCTTGAAAGTCAGAGTTTGGAATAGAAACAAATTAATGGAGGCCTATAGAGGGGAAGCGAAAGGAGGGCAATGTATCTGTATAACCTCTATGCGGATGTCTGTGGGCGTCGGTAGTCATGAAAATGGCTCCGATTTCTCGTTTGTCCCTTTATAGCATAAAATAAATATTTGTCTCTGACAACTCGATGACATTTATTATATTATCAGAGTTGAATGAACAGATAAACTTCTTGTTGTCGGCCCTTTCTTGTACTCGCCAGCGGAATTTAATAAGCAGTTCCTAGCGAGCCGACGTTTGGTCGGACAGGCGCCTTATTTACCGCTATACCCTCAAACACGTCTGGAGAAGATCAGGGTATTACGTTCACACTCGGCGCTGTCAGCACTTTGTATAGTTGATTCAATACCGTTTGAACTTGTAAATGTATTTGAAATTTTTAATTAAATATTTACACCTTTACCGTGTTGTCGTTGTTTTTGATTTACCAGACCGTACGTTCTAATATATTTTCTTTTTTACCAAACGCGATACACTTGGAGCTTGACAAATTTTATTAAAAAGCCTAAGTTCGATATAATATTAAAAAAATAATATGAAAGAACACGAAGACGAATATACATATAATATATTAAACGACTATGCAACTTTTTAGCTTATACTGAATCCCAATAAATTCCTTACTTCAACCGTCCGATGAAAATTCCAATAAATTTCTACCTCGCGCTTCATTGAACATAGTACACCTATTTGAATGAAAGCGGTGAGGGTTCAGTGTTGAATTGCTTTTTTACTAATTCTAAAATATTTTTTTTGTAATTTCATTACAAACGAATTTCGATATTGGTTTGTAATTGGTGTCTTGTATAATATTTTATATAAAGAAAATATAATTATAGGTTTAAGCTTTGTAATATAATATTGAAAATATAATAAGTTTAGTTAAGTGTCTGGATTTGAAATGATTAAAAATAAAGTATAAGTACAATCATAAAATGCTTAACTTAAAATATGTTAAATGGCAATAATTGTTTGGTCAATGATAACATGCAAGAATAATAATTGATACTACAGAAGCAAGTTTTATATTTGAATAATTATCTGAGTTCAGTTCATGACATACATAGCTTAAATAATTCAAACCTTTTTTTCTTTTTATTTTATTTTATGTTGTTAAAATCAAAGTGACTGTACTTATTCAGTCTTTATATTCACACACAAATAATATGTAATAAGTCAACTTTTTGATAGAGGAAAGCAGGCTCTTAAGTGATACTGTTAGCACAGGGGAATGATTAATTGTGGTGAGGAACGTCACCACAAGTAATGAAATTAATAAAAGACGAACCAGTCTCACGCTATACATCAAGCTCATGTGAAATAATTATTTAGAAACCAGCTCGGCGAGACGTCAGGATTTGTTTCTTGCAATCTAAAATCCAATACATTATAGAAAGAAAAAAATGGGAATTAAACTACAAAAGGATTCAATTATGGTATAATATTTGTATTTTCTATAATTTTAAACCAACTTAAAAAACATCAAAGTTATGAAGATAGTTGCTAGCATGAACCCAAAAAACACACAAGACGCGTAAAGAGCAGTGCTGTCACCTTTTGTGCGGGAATGAGTTCTCGATGGCCTATAGACAGAGAGAGAGAGAGAGGGAGAAGGGGGAAGGAGGGCAACGAATCTGTATAACCTCTTTAAGGAGGTTTACAGACGTCAGTCGTCAATTGAAGACTCGAGTATGTCGTCTGGCCTCTCTATATGTTCAGTTCTGCCCCTGGGTTTATTGCGCAGTGGAAGGAAGGTGGTATACTCGGGGCACAAGTCAGAATGAACTTTGTCTGCGATTATGCAGAGCTAAATTATATTTAAGTAGGTGCAATTACTTGGTGTCTCCGGGGTCCGGCTTAATATATATGACATTAACCTATAAAACCTATGGCCATAAATTTCAAGCGTGTAATGAGATATACTTAGCCTTCCGTGAAGCAGCAATCGGCCGACAGATGCATCTGCAGTAAACTTCGTCAAGCGGGTTCTTAATAGTCTTTTATTCAACTTATAATCAAACACAAATCACTCAAAGTTCAGTTAGTTAGACAATTAATTTACACTCCCGATAATATTAACAGGGAAAACAACACGTAAATTATAGTAGTGATCGCAACTCAAATCTGAATGCGATATTAGGCGTCTGCAATTCAAAGACGCGAGCGATCAATCCAATGTAACAATAAAACAATTACCACGATCTCTCAAGAGATCCAACAACAATATAACATGGCCGCTAACACCAAAATCACCATAGCAACCGCGCGGCAGCGACCTACGCGGCCTCACGCGGCTGACACCGGTAATACAACATTGATTACATTGCATGTGGTTCAGAACACTATACAATATATGTACCATAAAAAAATTCAATCTAGTCGACAGATTTATTAATTATAATGATTAATTGGCAATAATTAATGCATGATGATAATAAGTAATTAATGATGCCAATTATAACACAGAGCATAAAAAAATCATAAATACATTTGTACGAGAATTCAGAAAATTATTTGCATTGCGGCGAAATTTTCGACTGGGCGATTTCCATCGTGTTGTGGCTTTTTTCTTTTTTCATTGTATTAACATTTTCCCCGGTGCTCCTGTTTACTGCAAACGAGCTACATATATAATATGGTGCACTTACGTATCATAACGAAATATTGAAAAAATTCAAGCCTTCATATTGTAAAATATAAAATGAAATTCCATTGAGACTCAGCTTCACACTTAACAATCAATCTATAAATATTCTACTCAATGAAGCCTATGTTTAGCAGCGAACAACAAGTAACATAACTTGGGGCTTGTGACATATAATATTCACATCATCAGCATCTTCTACACCATACTCGAACAAGCACCAACACACACATGTATAACAACTACGTCACACACGGAAGCTAATTATATCATTAACTCCATTTGCATATCAACTGACGTGATCCGGTATCGACGTCACAGGCTCAGTACTCGCGAGCCGGCTTAATGAAACAGCGGCGAGATCTGCGTACTAATTACTCGCGTACTGTTGTTGTACCGTGTTATAATGCGATCACAAACGATGGAGATATTATGTAGCATATTTTATATAGAGTATATATATAGAGATATCATTTAAAGGCCATTTAACACTTCCTGCATCTTGTCGTAAAATGTCATCAACCGTGTGTATACCTACACTAAGAGGACATTTTACATTTTTAAAGTTTAAAAAAATGTTTATGAAACGAAAAGTTTAACTCATAATAAGAATTCACGTCGTTATACTGAACTAGCTGAGCCACAAATATTCTAATGTTGGCGCGCCACAACGACTTCCACTCTGATGAGTTCAACTACAAATTCTCTCCAATAAAGAGCAACTGTGTTTTGTGACGCGGAAACTGCTGAGTTTACCGCATTTGTGCGGTAGTGAAGCTCCTGTACAAGTGGAGTTTAGTTGTTATAAGTGTGTTATGTCATTTGATTAATTCCTATTCTTTATTTGACAACATTGGTGCATACACTTTGGCTCTAATAAAATAAATTATATTGATAACTAGCTATGCCCCGCGGTTTCACCCGCATTTAATTTCTAAGAAATCCATATAAACTTCAACAGCCTATTTCACCCCCTTAGGGGTGGAATTTTTAAAAATCCTTTCTTAGCGGATGCTTACGTCGTAACATCTACCTGGATGCCAAATTTCAGCTTGATCCGTCTAGTGGTTTGGCCTGTGCGTTGATAGATGGCTATGTCACGTTTGAGTTTTATACATATAGATTTGACTAAGAGAGAACAAACAACCTACATCCCAATAAAGAGGAAAAATCAAAGTCTAAGTCCGAGCATTTTTAAAATAATAAATTTAAAAGCAGCATCTACTAAAACTCGTGACTTGAGTGACGTGAGTTTGAAAATAGTTTGATCAACTTTATAAAACTTGAAGTACGGTCGAGTTGAGAACTCTAGAGAACTCATTACGCGAGGAGAGCAGAAGTTAGGTGGACACGACATTATAGCGCGAGTTTTACTTTTAAGTATCCTTTATAAGACTTTTCTTTATGTAGTCCCAGTATCCACACGCTAGGCGCATGAGTTCCGATCAACATTCACATGCAAACATATTGTGTGTACGTGTGTGCAACGATGCGCTCTCGAATCAAAGCGCAGCAAAGCTTTTTGTAAAAGCAACTCCGCTGCTGATGTACTGTGTGCTTATAACATTCAGTAGCGAGCGCAACTGTGTAGTGTGTAGTGTGTACTGCGCGTGGTAACACTTGGAGTATATCTGTTGTTCGACTGTCCCCGTCGTGTGGCGAGACGTTACCTGACGCTACAGCGACCGCGTGGGTGTTGTTCTATCGAGTGTCCTGTGCGTTCATCTCGTACGAGTGAAGGAACAGCACACCGTTACCTGCGGCGAGCGACTTGCTGTACGATAGTCACCGCACACTTATCAACTCGGAAAGGGACCGTAACCGTATCACCTCGAGCCGGTCAGTATTTTTTGTATGAAACTTCAAACCGCAACGCACAATAATGGGAAACGTAACGTAATCGTATCGTCTTCGCTTTTTAGACGAGGCGTTTACGATCCCTTTCCGAGTTAATAAGTGTGCCGTGACCATTAGGTACATATCTAAAAAAAACAAGTCTTATTTGAGTAGTGACGAATTCTCGGAGAATTATGATTATTCAACATAGCAAATTATGTAGTACTTACTTTAAATGTAGAATCTTGGTTGGAAAGGTTGGCAAAATCTAGCGCCAAAAACAGCGCCGAGTATGTGTCCTAGGAGCTACGTCTTCATTACAGAGAAAAAGGCGGATCTTCTGAAGACGTTCTTACGTGCTCCACGGTACAAGTCCGCTCGTGACGTCACCAGCAGCGCGGGTCGTCCGACCGCACTCGTCTGCGGCTGTGTGTGTGTCGCACACACACTACGGACGATATTTTCACCGACGTGATAGCGACTGGTCCCACAAGTGTAATACATTTAATACAGTTTGAGAGTCTCTACGAGGCTAACGGTGTGAGGTGATAATTGTATAAAATATTTACAAATGTATTGCTTCCAAGGCCGTCTTTGTACAGAGCACCGACCACTATCGGTACTTGATTCTGTAGCAGAGCTCGTGTGTTCTGTGTATTTACTGTATAGAGGCAACAGCCACAATTATAATTTACATTTATTTTGTTCATAAGTTTAAATAATTGCGAGATTTAAGAAGGGCTCTTGCAATCATAAAAATGAATTGTAATGTTATGAGGTCGGGTGGACCTACTCTTGTGTGTGCGGCACTACCCTCAATGCTCCGCGCCGCCGCACACTACACGTTACTTCACATTACCAGCTCTACAAAAATTATATAAAATTAAAGCTCTTTTGAAAGAAGAAAGAAAGAAAATAAGTTTATTGATCACAATATTACAGACATAAAATAGAATACACTATTATCAACTAATAAATAATGTGACCAACAGGTGGCCACTCAGCATTTGTCACGTCACTATATAATGACATGACACTGATTTTCAGTGACCCCTCACTTTCATTCGTTTGAAGCGACACAATTGACATTTATATATATTATGCTCTTTCTTGTTTAGTAAAAAGTGACAAATTATTAAGATCATAAATATGTAATTAAATAAAATGATGCCTAGACTACACCAACAAAAAAATTAACTCTTAAAATATAAATTGATGACCAAAAAATAAAACTGATCGAGCGACGTTTTACTTTTTTGGCAAAAAAAAGATGGTTTGTTACGGAACCCGTTCGGTAGAAAAAATTAAAAATAAAAGTATATTATACATAAGTTTAATATGTAATACAGGCCGGCGCGGCGCCCTGACTAGCTGAGCGAGCGGCGGCGCGCTCCCACACAGAGAGTATCGTGTTTGATCTCGCCGCAGCAGCTCCTTATCAACGGCGCGGCTGATTTATTCGACCCTCGGAAACTGCTCGTTTCCTCGCGGAAATAATAAATTCTTGCTGTTTTATACGCTCGAGGTACCTACTTACGTTATCCGCAAAAGTCCTCTTAACGTAATCAGTTTAGAAAAATATTTTTAATTTATTGAGATTCAAAGAAAATATTTTTTTTCACATGACGTCATAAGAGTTAAAGAAAAATACAGGGTCTGTCGTAATGGGTGGATAATCCGTTAACTAGGGTTAGCCCTGATGTCTAGCTATAAAAAAATATACTTTTTATGTTAGGGTTGGCAAAACTGTGAAAATTATAAATATTTTTGTGCTTTTTAGAAAAATTTCTACCGCGACTAGTAATATGCTCATAACTTTTACAAATTAAGGTATTTTTAAGTATTCCCGTACCCGAACAGAGTAATGCGCAGGACACCCGTCATTTTGCAGCCA
>LUGF01007703.1:30951-54818 GCA_001625245.1 Calycopis cecrops | reverse complement strand
ATAAAAATCGAATTTTCGCCAAGAACGGCTAATGTGGGTTGTACATGAGGTGAAAGAATGTCCGTCACGTAGCGCTGTGCATTTAATGTGCCGTTTTCGATGAAGACTAACTCTGTACGATCTAAAGAGGTTATCCCGGCCCAAAACATAACAGAGCCTCCACCGTAAGGCGTTATTTCTTCAAAGCAGACCTCTGCATAACGCTCCCCTGGTCTTCGCAGCACTCGCCGACGTCGATCTTCACCATAACGTGATATCCTGGCTTCATCAGAGAACAATACCCTATCCCAATCCTCTTGAGTCCATGATACACAATTTTGAGCAAAGTGAAGTCTGGCAACACGGTGCTCACGGAGTAATTTGGGACCGCGAGCGGGGCGACGACTGTGTAAGTTGGCAGCGAGAAGCCTCCTCCTGACCGTCCATAGACTAACTTGCACATTTCTTACGTCTTCAAGGTTGTTCTTGAGGTCCGAATATGAAGATTTGCGATTTCTCAAAGCTTGACTCACCAGAAAACGATCATCTCTGGATCTCATCTCGGATGGTTTTCTTCCAGATCCAGGCCTTCTTTTCATGGAAGCCGTCTCTTGATAACGCTGCCAGGTTCTTTGGACTGTTGAACGACTTACATTTAGCCTTTGAGCCACATAACATTGGCTACAGCCCTCTTCAAGTAAAGCAATAATTTTGCTGGCTCTTACAATTTTATCTGCCATCATCCAGACCACTAAGCATTAAAAACAATAATTTTAAATGTCTCTATAAGCAGCTAATTCAACGAAACCAATAAAAATAGCCTAAAACTTATTCAAAGACAACAGCAACTTTCGTTGATTCCCGCCAGAATTTGTACAAAAAATTGGTAGGTATTCCTTTTAAAATAAGATCAGTCAAAAATTTGAATTTTGAATGTACATTTTTGGCATCACGACACATTTACGACCGGCCAGTAATATATTAAGAAGACTTAAATCCTTTTTTGTATCATATTGTTTTCAGGAAAGAAAAAAAATCAAAACCGCCCGTTTTTTTTGCAAAAGAGTGTAGTTAAGCTCATCATCACCCGATATAAACGCTCTCAAAAACGAACGGTTCACAACAAAATAGCACCTCTACCTTAGTGTTTGCCCGATTCGGCTGCCGATATATCTGTTGCCTATCTTTATAAATATACAGGGTTAATAAGAGCGAGAGGAAGGAGACTAAAAGTGCCTACAGTTAATCCGAAATTATTAAAAAAAATGCAAAAATACTTTTTTCAAACAAGTTAAATAGCGAAAAATTGTTATCACTCTTTGTACCGGGCGGCTACAGCAACCATGGGGTGAATGACCCCGGCCGACCATCGTCGGCGATCAGCTGCGATACAGCCTCTACGATGTGAGAAAATACTTTAAAAAATTCCTGTGGCTAAACTTCGATTGATCTGATTTTTGTTGTGTGGAAATGATACACTAAATATGAGGTTTAATTTAATGCCTCTCGCTTGTATCAACCTTGTATATATGTTTCTTGTGTACATGTGCATGTCACTGAAAAAATGTATTTCATTTGTTTCTGTGGCATTGCGGCATCTTATGTACAATTTATATATAAAACATATCTACAACGTTAAAACTTTTTATTTGTTGTACCTACATGACAGAATAAATATTGATAACACCAATGTGCAAACAAGTAATAAGTCTCAAGACAAACTGTTATCACAAGTATGTCACATAACCTGCGAATAAAGAAAGTTGAACGACACAACATTATACACAATATATTGCATATTGTGTATAGAAATACTTAATATGTAACTTATATGTGACCTTTCATATGCTCTTGTAGATAAAGATTGTATTACACAGCAACACTATTTTCTTAAGGTGAACGAAAAAAAGCAACATGCATTGGTGCGGCACAACCTCTCGCTCTAATAAACCCGCCGTGACAGCTATGCTGACGCGTTTCGTGAGGTTTGTGATTTTCCAGTGAGGAAGAGAGCAAGAAAGAAGAGCAAAATTATACGGATGTTAATGCGCGTCGAGTCTTCAAAAGGCTCCGATAGCTTGTTTGTATCTATATTTATTGTACCTATAAAACAATCACACTAATTTTGTAATATAACGTGTGTGGTTTATTTAAGTATTCGTGGGTATATCATGGTTTATCCGATGTATGAGATGCTCTTTTATATTGTAATAACCACTAATATTATACTTTAATTTACCTGTTATTTTAAACTATATTGTTGTTTCTCCTATAATTTTAAGATACCATTTAGTTCAAGTAACCGTAACCATGTTTTAGTGTATCTATATCTTTTTTGGTGAAATAAATAAAATAAATAAACAAAGAACCTAAACCACCACGATCATCTCTAAACTACTTTAAGAAGAGATTGGACATCTTCAAACTATTTGACACAGACAAATTAGTTTATTAATTACTAATGAGGTTTAAATTAAAATAATAATACCAATTAGGTTTATATACGAAGAATTGTATATTGTATATGGTTGTTTGTAAATGTTTATAGATGTAAAAACAAACAACCAGAAATTTGTGAGAAGAGCTGTTGTTTACTGACGTTAATACGACAGTCCTCTACACAAAGCCTGCTTAGAGGATATGTGAATTAAAAATGCCCACCCACAAGCAAAATAGGTACGAGCAGCATCAAGATACAGAAACAGCTCAAACAACAAGCAACTACGTACAGACGTTAATAGACATTAGTAGTTAATAAAATACTATTGGCTTATTTTTTTTATGCAATAAAAATATTATTATTTAAACAATGTCCTACTTTAATGGCAACGGTGTTGTAGCGGCATGTACCACACATTTTCTTTTTGACTTACAAACCTGTAGTTTCTTTAACTTGCTTAGAAGTCTTTGTTTATTATATTCTCTGTAATTTTTTTTTCTTTTTGTATCTTTTTTGTGCACAATAAAATATGTTTCTAATACTAAATTTAGATTACCTTCAGTTACTTTTAGCACTTTTTCACTACAATCTGGCTGGGTTAAATATATAAAATAAATAATACCTTAAATCTAAGTGACGAGTTGTGGCACCATACATCTTCCAGACACCTGGTGGAATTTTTGTACACTCTTGACCACAGTAGCTTAACTAAAAAAACAACATTGATAAAAACTTGTATTTTTAGTTTTAAAAAATTAATAATCAATTCCTATATTGCTTCCTACTTATTACTAACTCATGAATATTAGCTTAGATTTCTTTTCTTATTAAAATAAATCAAACAATTAATTGTATAGTTCTCATTGGTACTTCGATTTGTGAAAACATTTTATGGTCAAACCATTATGTTTATATAACAATGCATGAATTTATATTTGGGCAATAAAATGCTTCTATCTATTTTATTCTTTCACCTGGTACTTAGAGCCAGTTTCAGCGACAAGATAATTTTTCGTCGCTTGTGCACAAAAGTTTAAATTACTTACAAAACCAGACTTAGAATCCATTGTAACTAACTTTTCAACTTTTATTCAATTTCGAGTAAAACTTATTCCCGCACAAGAATAACTAAGAAGAAAGGTGAAAAAATATGGCTAAATAATTCATATTTAAACTATAGCTTTAATATAAAAATTAAAAGTTTATAACGATTAGCACATGAAATTAAAAATTGAATTAATAAAATGTTTATATTTTTTTTTATGGCTCCTTTGACGGATTTGCCAATATCAGAGTTATGAATAAACTTTATTTAATTTGAATTTATTGTGAGAAGAATTTATATTAAAAATTGTTTATAACCTCTGGTACGTCCCGTCACCGCCGGGCGATATAAAAAAATATATAGCTGTTACGTCCCGCAACCGCCGGGCGATAAAAACTTAACTTTTTGTACGTACGTTTTGCACCTTATTTATAGTCTATGAATTATTTTTACCTATGCCAAATTGTATATTAAGGATGAATGTAACATGATTTGTATGCAATAATACCACGCTTAAGAAAAAAAAAGAATTTGACGCGTCAGAAAAAGTCAATGCGCGTGCGACTTCAGTAACCAGGTAACCATGGCAACCTACATTATTTATTTATTTTTATTTTATTTATAAAGACTAGAGAAATCCTTTATGATTTTATTAAAAGCATATTTAAAGTAGTTTATGTAGCATCCTTTACTTTGTAAAACTAAGCAATAGTTTTTGTGTTATTGCAAATTTTCTAAACACATTAATTTTGTCATTGAAATCAAAGGGTACTTTTGTAGCATAATTTCATAAAAAATACTCATTTGAAACGTTTACAATGTATTGTTTCTGTTGTCTAGTATTCTTGACTTTCAAATTACAATAACATATAAACAGATCGAAGCCAAATGTAAACATGAGGTCAAGTGGAATAGAGTCAAGTGGATGTTGGTTTTTGCTCACTGACTTTCAAGTACCTGAAATTTGAACGTGCCGTATATTAAAATATCAATGCAGATTGTGTTTTTTTTTTATAAAAACTTAATAAATATCTATTAGAGAATGTAAGGAATAAGTATTTACTAACATAAATATGAATTATATTCTAATTCAGGGCGATAAATCGAAGTAAAAGACGAAAATATCATATCTCCTTTTTTAGTTTGTAATTATAATTATATCCTTTCATTGAAAGGTACAAAAACTGTAGATATATAGAAGGGTAATATTATCTAGTTTCTAAATATATACGATATGTGTCTTAATCTTAAAGAAAATGACATGAAATCGTAAATTTAAAGCAGGTCGGTCGGTCGGCGCGCGGCAAAATCAAATGTATGGTGACATAGCTGACAGTTGACAGTTATTTATGGCCTGACTTAATAGGGGATAATCTTCTTCTAAGGCTTAATGACATTGACAGCTCAGTTCAGACAGGCGAATGGAGACAGCTGTCAGCTTGATCTCTGTCAGCTGTAGAGTCGTCCGATTACGCTTGCCAGGCTCAAAAATCAAAAGCCTGACACAGGGGCCCGGACATTTTGCCTTGAAAGCCTAACACACTGGGTTTTTAAAAAAAAACCGGCCAAGTGCCAGTCAGACTCGCACACCGAGGGTTCCGTAGGAACGGGAAGTATGAGCACAAGTAATAGACGTTGAGAAAATTACACTTCCTTGCGACAAACTTATATATGCGGGTGCTTGCATACATTTAGTATGAAACGAACTACATGCATAAGTTGGTAATGATTTTTCCAGTGATATAAATTTTATTTACCAATTTTTAGATTTATTCCAATATGTATACTGTAAGGTCTTACTTCTTGCCAAATTTCAGAATTCTATCTCAACGGGAAGTACCCTATAGGTTTTCGAAAAAGTGCGTTTTCATACAAAATTTGTGCATAAATGGCTATAACTTTTTATTGCGTTAGCTTAGAAGTGTGATTTTTTCAAGGCATCAAGATGTAACTGACCTCCGTATTTGACAAAGATTTCAGCTTAATCCCTTCAAGCGTTTTAGAGAAAAAGGTCTTGACAGACGTACAGACGGACAACAAAGCGATCCTATAAGGGTTCCGTTTTTTCTCTTTGAGATACGGAACCCTAAAAATGGTAGTTTTGTCTTAAGCACTTATTATTATTGTTATTCTTTTGGGACTTACTCTAATAACAATCACACACCAGCGAACTTTTTGGCAAATTCGTCAAAAGCCTACCAAAAGACAGATGGCCTATGCGTCTTTTGTGTAAATTGCTTGTGTAAATTGGGCTTGAAATAACTGTAAAACCATGTCCAGCTAAATCCTGACCTGGCAACTGTACGTCCGATAGAAATTAAATAATGTGAGCAAGGTGCTAATGAGAGCTACTTATTATTATGTGTACCAAATTAAGCACTATAATAGGAAGAAGAACAAATTCAGTTTGTAAGATTTCAATTAACCTTACAAACTCACACTGCAAGTTAAATAAAAGCTTGCATACCTAAGACGGGTATAGAAAGTAGCCTGTTGTCCAATTGACCTGAAATTTGGCACACATAGTAAGTTGGTTAACAATGCATTATTATTTATTACAGAATTGTCAAGCTGATCTGAAAATTTAGTCAGAAGTTCAATGGGAACTCTGCAATAAAATAAAGGCATCGTATCGTGTTTGGTTTTTTAAATTGTTTGGCAAAGGCGTCTAGATGACATTTAGGGGTTTTTTAATTGTTTTGGCAAAGGCGCCTATATGTTATTTAGACTCTGATGATAGAGTTGAAAGGTCATGAGAGCTCTTAACTAAAATACCCTCTATTACCTCATTGAGCTGAAATGTTGTGAACAAATATTTTGTAAATAGGGTGATAATCCATAATTATTATGGAACCGTCAAGCCGATCTGATTTTGGAGACGAGAAGTAGCCATGGAATCTCTACAATAAAATATAACAATTGGGTACTGTTCAGTTCTGCCCCTGGGTTTATTGCGCAGTGGAAGGTGGTATACTCAGGGCACAAGTCAGAATGAACTTTGTCTGCGATTACGCAGAGCTAAATTAAATTTAAATAGGTGCAATTACCTTGTGTCTCCGGGGTTCGGCTTAATATGTATCACAATAACCTATAAAACCTATGGTTATAAATTTCAAGCGTGTAATGAGATATACTTAGCCTTCCGTGAAGCTGCAATCGGCCGACAGATGCATCTGCAGCAAGCTTCGTCAAGCGGGTTCTCAATAGTCTTTTATTCACATTTACAAACACACAAGTTCAAATATTAGTCCAACAATTAATTTACACTCCCGATAATAATAACAGGGAAAACAACATGTAAATTATTATTAAGGATCATAACTCAAACCTAAATGCGATATTAGGCGTCTGCAATTAACAATAACGCGACTGATCTCTCAAGAATTGCAAATACAGTATAGCGTAATGGCGTCTCGCTTACAAAAACTCACGCGTCCGCGAAGCAATGGAATATTCCACGGATCGCAAGCGCGTCATCGGTGCCCGAGCGGCCGAATCGAACCACTCGGCACACATCGGAATTACAATGTTGATTACATTAATTGATACTAGATGGCAGCCATATGGTTCAGAACATGTACGTCGTTTTTGGGTTACTTTGAATGATTTTGAAATGGAACTTACGTCTAGATGACACCTACGGCTTGACAATGGAAATAGAAGGTGGTCATGGGTGGTGTCATGGATATATGGATCCAATTTTATAGATCTGATGAAGGCCGTGGCAACTCCATAGTAAAATATATCAATTCTAACGTGTTAGGGATTGTTTACTTAATTGACAATTACTAAGAGCTTTACGGTTCTGATTGACCTGGAAGACCTGGACCTTCCTGGAAGGACGTTACACTATGGTTATTGAACATGGTGTTATTTAGGGGCTTAACTACCTTCTCAAAAATGGTATCTTGATGCACTTGTGCCGATGTTTTTTACCAAATATGCATGGAAAATATAAAATTTTCTGTACATATTGGGCTGGTCTGAGAATCGGTCAACATCTATCTTTCGTCTTGATGTTGCCATCGATAAAAACTTACGCGGGTGAAAACGCGAAGGGCAGCTAGTGTTAATATAAAATGAAAACATGTATAGATGATGTTCCAAAGTCCGAAGTTCCATTCCAAAATTTGTTTTGGTTGGTAGGTACTTATTTTTACATGATGACTATCCAAAATTATTATCTCAGTTCTCATCAGTGTTTTTAGCGTTCCGTATTATGAAAGAAAAAACGGAACTCTTAAAGGAACACTGCGATCCATGTGTCTGTCAAGTCCTTTTTATTCTGGAACGTGTGGAAGAATCAGGTTAAAGCTGAGTTTCTGTCAAAATATGTCAATAGTATTATTATTATTTATTACCTAAAAACACTACGAGAGAACCCCTTCAAATTTAACACTATATGTTCAAAGTAGTAAGTAATGCTAATAGCATATTAAAATAAGACAAATGTCATGGCAAGATACGGACGCAAATTTACTCAACTAAATTACCGGCAGATTATTTGTTTAGGATCCATTTTGATGATGATTAGGTGATATAAGGCGATAAGCAGATAACGTTGGCTAGCGGCGGTATTCGATATAATGAGAGAAACAAATTGTGGCCAAGGTTCTTATCGCACTCAGTTTACTTCAAATTGTCGACAAAGTTCATCGTTATGGCGCCAGAAATTAAATATACGAAGGTCTGTTTTGTCTTTTGTTCCAAAATATTTTGAATTAAAATATGGATATTAAATATTATTTGTAACTAGGAATGTTTACCTAAGTTTTATATATTTTTATTTCATATTCTATTACTACATGTCAAATTTAACGGTGCATATACAAATGTGCCGAACCCAAAACTAATGGTTGAAGAAAAAATAATCGTCATGTTACCAATAGGTTTTTATCAGACTAATACCTATGAAAGAGCAATTTTTGTTTTAAATACACTTAATTTGAATCTAGGAAATGGCATCAACGATTTTCATAAAATTTTGTATCCGGGTTGATTTTAAGGACAAAAAGTCGATTTATAGGTAGGTATTATAACGCCTGCTGCTGTGAGTTTGAAGGGGCGTAGTTATTCCTGTGCAGCAGTGTTATCTATATTGTTAAACTGTCCCTATAACTATGCCAATCTGGCTGAATGAAGCAGTAAATGATACGACTTGGATAAATTGTATATTTATTTATCGCATAATTACAACATATTCTTATTTAATATAATCCTAGCTAGACTTTCATGCTGACTTTAAGGTACGATTGTTCTTCGCGCACGGAGGCGCGTCGTAGAATGAAAAAATCTTACGAAAACGTCTGTCAACAAAAGACAAATTTTCAAAGCATTCCAATATTAAAAATGGGTACCTATACTCTTTTTTTTAAAGTATATCCATTCAAAGGTTTTACCTTTAATACTGTTCGAGAAGATTCTGCTTCTCTGCTAACCATTACAGTATCTATAGGTTTCATTTTCAGAAAATGTATTTTTCCCCGTGTTAACAGTCAATGAAAAACTAATAGAATATTATATCTCTATGTATTTATAATTCTCGTGTCACAATTTTAGTAGCCATACTCCTCCGAAACGGCTAGACCGATTCTAATGAAATTTTGTGTGCCTGTTGGGTAGGTCTAAGAATCGGCTAACATCTATTATTAATCCCGATATTTCCACGGGATCGACTCTTACGCGGGTGAAACCGCAGAGTGCAGCTAATACAAAGAAGGAAATTGAATATTAAAAGGTACATTTCGTCATCTTCGATAATGTTGTACATATGACTTATGTATGCATTGACATAAATATAATTTCTAAATATATTTCTAAAAAAAAATGTGAAAAGCTGGGAATAGTAATTGGAAACCGTATTTAGAACTTACTATGTAGTAGTAAAGGTAGTAGTGTAGTACTTAGAACAGGCTAGATTATTTTATATAAAAATGTGATAAAAAAATAATAATTTTCCCAGACGAAGTTAAATCGATTTTTGTTGCTGTTTAATAGTAGATTGTTAACCTAAAACACTATTTTTCAGGCGAGAGTGTTTTTTGAATCCAGAGCAGAGCGAAGGATTCTAGAGTAGTATCCCGAGCATAGCGAGGGATTCTAAAGTAGAATCCTGAGCACAGCGAGGGATTCAAAGTACTCGAGCTTCAAAAATAGTGTTGCTCCCGAGGTGAACACTCTACTTATCATCGCCCTCTATGAGAAAATGAGTACTGCAACTAATCATATTTATAACATTGTTAGCGTCCGATACAATACTCTCTGGTGTTAATTTATATTCATATTCACTACTTGACTGAGATGTACTCATTTTCAATTAATAAGTAAAATTACAAGTTTAAATAATTTAATAAGAAGCGCCAAAAAAAATTTCCGCGTATTTTTTTAATTTTCCAAGAAGACATATTATTTTGCCATAAAGCCAGCGATTTGTTCATACAATGTTCGAAATGGTGTGGCTACACGGGTGTCATGGCCTCATGACATCAAGGTCACCTTGACGTCATGACTCCATGACACCCGTGTGGCCGGATAGTAATTAATTTCTTATCTGGTCATTGGGGCTTTGACACACGATTTTATCCACGTTCCAAATTCTAATCACTTTCCATCCCTAGGGATCAAAGAGCTATTTTGCTCCCTGTTTACGAGGATCAAACTGCCTCTTTTCGAATAGATGTGATGAAAATTTATATTTCAAATTTCAACAACATCGTTAGAGCCGATAATAAAGATAATAAAGAGATTCTCTTACAGTCTTACAGTCTCTTACAGTCCTACAGTCACTTAGTCTTACAATAGATCGCTAGATAAGTAACAATACAGCCGAATGATAACTAATACACCTTCACTGAAGTTGGTAGATAACCTTTATCTGAAGTAGTATAAGATAAAGATATTGAATACTTACTACTTTAGATAGAACTAAAAATAAAACATGCTGTATGCAAATTTCATATCTGTGCTAGTAAACTTAAGAAATGGTGACCTATAATATCCTCATATTATAGGTCACCATTTCTTAAGCCTAGTGATCTTTCAGAGTAGTCAATCTATGTGGCTTGACAAACTTATGTTTCGGGTACCTGCACACGTTTTGTATGAAACAAATTGCACAAATAAGTTAGAAATTATTTGTTCAGAGATGTATTTGTAATTTAGCAGTTTTAGGACTTATTCCTATAATATGTGTGTATTTTATTCTTGCCAAATTTCATAAATCTAGGCCAACTGGAAGTTTATAGGTTTTAGAAATGTACGATTTCATACAGGTGCATAAATCGTTCTAACTTTTCATTATTACTATCAAGATTAAATAACTAATTATCAAGAGGTAAGAGACCTTATAAAAGGTATTCGACATACATTTCATGCGTTTACTAGAAAAATATCTTGACAGACGGACAACAAAGTGATCCTACAATGTTTCCGCTTTTTCGACTCGGAAGCCTAAAATCAGCCCCATAATAAATAATACCTGCTTTTTTGTACATTTAAATATCATTAACAACATTTCGGTACTTCAACTTTTTTGCATTATTTCAGCATTTAAATTTTATTTTAACATGTTAGAAACTGTCTATATAATTGGTTTACCTACTAAAATAATTACAGTAAAATTCTTATTTTAGATATTCATCAACAATGAATGGGTAGATGCCAAGTCTGGGAAAACCTTTGAGACAATAAATCCACACGATGAGTCAGTAAATGCAAAGGTTGCCGAAGGAGATAAGGTAAGAAATCTTAGATATATATAAGTTAAATTAGATACTAATTATTATTATAGATGACGGGGATTGGCACAGGTTGGGTGCTCAAGAGAACAAAGTCAGCACAGCGATAAGGCGCCACACTCAGTTTGGATCAGAAGTCAGTTTTCAGAATTCACAGAAATCAGTTTGGATTTTAAACTACCTCAGCTGCTGAATGTTATTTATACCACAGCACTATAAGTTACAACACGACACTATCTATATCTATACATATAATAAAACAAAAAAAATCGTGCGCCCGTAGGTACATTGAATATATTTACGAAAAACTAATTGGAGGCGAAGTTAAAATAGTATTAGAGCACTTAGCAACGATTTTTAATTTTTTTGTTTCTCTGTTTGTCCGTTTGTCTGGTCAACATCAAAAACACTATAGGTACTGCGGTAAAATCGCTCATTCCTATGGGAAATCGGAATTTCGGCACACTGCAAGCAAACAATAACAAACAACATTGATTATAATATTATTACGCTACGCGAACGAATTCGCAGTCACTAGCTATAAGATAATATATAAGACTTGTTTTTCATACCTCCCGTGCTCCTCCAGTTATTTGGATGCAATATTCTTCTGCATAACACCCTCTAATTAACCTAACATAAGATTAAATTAAAAAACGAAGAATTCGATTGAAGATATATTTTGATGATTGGTACATGGTCTCATTCGAAATATCAAGACAAATCTAACGACAATCCACCTAACAGTTCAGGCTGTACGAGGGCTGCCTTTTAAGTAGTGTCGTTTGCAAACCTCCTTCGACTGTATAAAAAAATATGTATGTCTTTTTCATCTTTTTGAATTTAGAATTCGAAAACAAAAGAATGTTTTATGATTATTCGGATAGTTTTATTGTAGCGTCGGTTCAAAGGTGATTAGTCGGTGGTAAAAATGGAAATATCAAAGGAAAATATGCGTGCGATAATTTTCTACAACTTTCAAAGGGGATTAACGCGACTTCAGTGCTTTGAGGAGATAACTTCTGTGTTAAGTGATGCAGCACCTTGTCTTAGGACTGTAGAACGCTGGTATTTAGAATTTCAACGTGGGCACTCTAGCCTCAGTGATAAGCCACGTGTAGGTCGTCCAAAAACCGCCATGACGCAAGAGAATGTCGACGCTGTGCGGCAGCTAATCGTCGAAGATCGTCATGTGACATACCGGGAAGTAGAGGCATCCGTGGGCATTTCAGGGACTACTATCCAAAAAATCCTGCACGAAGAACTTGGTGTAAGAAAGTTGATCTCGCGTTGGATACCACATTTGCTCAGCGACGACCAAAAAACAGCCCGCGTTAGATGGTGTCGCAAAACTCTGCAGAGATTCAACCGAGGAGAGTCAAAACACGTTTATGATATGGTTAGTGGTGATGAGTCTTGGATATATGCTTACGATCCAGAATCCAAACAGCAGTCAACTGTCTGGGTCTTTCAAGATGAGCCAAAATCGACCAAAGTCATACGCTCACGGAGCACTTCAAAAAAAATGATTGCCTCGTTTGTGGCAAAGGGTGGTCACGTCGCCACTATTGTACTTGAGGATCACAAAACGGTTAACGCAGACTGGTATACCACGGTTTGTTTGCCACAAGTCATCACAGAGTTTCGGAAAAACAACTCAACACGCCGTATGATTCTGCACCATGACAATGCAAGTTCGCACACTGCTCGCCAAACAAAGTTGTTTTTGAGCACTCAAAACATTGAAATTTTAGATCACCCACCTTACAGCCCTGACTTGAGCCCTAACGATTTTTTTACGTTCCCCAAAATTAAGCAAAGCCTTCGTGGTCAACGTTTCAACTCACCCGAAGAAGCTGTTAACGCATACAAATTGGCGATTTTGACTACCCCCACTTCGGAGTGGAATAAATGTTTTAATAACTGGTTCGAACGCATGCAAAAGTGTATTAAATATCGCGGAGAATTCTTTGAAAAACAATAAATGGTAATAATCTATAATATTGTCTATACTTATTTCAAACGACAAAACTTAAAAGGCAGCCCTCGTATCAGGAAACATGAAACTAAACCCACGTAGACAATAGACTTATATATAGGTACGCGTGATAAGTCAACATCCTAATTCTTCCGAAAGATTATGTTTAATCAATATAATATACTAACTACTACTGATTGCCTATCTTATTTTAGGCAGATATTGATGCGGCAGTGAGTGCTGCAAAGAAAGCGTTTCATCGTAATTCCGAATGGCGTCTTCTGAGCGCGTCACAAAGGAGAACACTGTTGGATAAACTAATTGATTTAATTGTCCGAGACTTCAAATATTTATCGCAATTGGAAACTCTTGATAATGGATCAATCTGCCAAAACGGTGAACGATTTTTGACGGCGGCAGTTGGGTGCGCTAGATATTTATCTAGTTTGGCTGATAAAGTACAGGGTGCAACTGTTCCGTCAGGTAAATTAATTAATCTTCCTAGTTTATTATTCTTGCCTTAAACTTTCATCAATATCATAATAATAATATCCTCCTCCGCCCGTCTAATATAGACGAGCCATCTGCGCAGGGCATATTATAGTGCACAAGTGTGCACGCAGAAACAAGTGCACTCTCTGTTCCCTCATTCTCATATTCCGATAGGACGGCAGTCCGACACGACCGGTGAGAAATTAGGCGCAGGGACCGACGCCTTAACGTGCTCTCCGAAGCACGGGGGTGTTACGAGTACACCGCCAACTGTTATTAGAAATTGAAAAATCCCAAAAACACTTTTTAGTCTGACCCGGGATTCGATCACGGGACCTCACGTCTGTGGTTGAACATGCTTACAACTAGACCACGAGGCAGGCAGTCAATATCATACTTTAGATAGCTCTTTGTTATAGTTTCACAACACAATAATGTAATTATATTATGTTTTAGATGGTGAAGTATTTTCTTATACTCTAAAGCAACCGGTCGGAGTTTGTGGACTCATACTTCCGTGGAACGTCCCAATATTTACTTTCATATCTAAAGTCTTTAGTGCTTTAGCAGCCGGTAAGTATATATATTTTAAAATTTAATATTTTCGTGAAATAGCATACAAAACAATATGTAAATCGGCATTTGTATTTCATGTTAGTGAAGGGAAACAAACATTTAGTTCATCTTTATGTTGTCCCCGACAAATTTCTAGTCGATAGCTTTTAATAATTTGTGAAATTCAATGTACAATTTATTATTAGCAATAAACACCATTATTGGATTTATATGTTATTTGTTATTCGTGGAAAAATATTTAAAGAGCCTGTTGGTGCCATAGATTTCCGCATAAATAAGCAAAAATAATGGGTTATATGCATTTGTTATAAAAATGCATTCTAAAAGCTACGTAATACTTACATCTTATTTTGTCACATTGAAGTTTTCACAACCTAGAGCGTGCAAAAGAGTTTATATTATATAATATGAATTAGTGTAATTATTAGTATATTCATCGAAAATTAGTTTAGATTTTTTCTATACTCATCAGGCTGCACGGTAGTGGTGAAGCCCGCAGAGCAGACCCCGCTGACAGCTCTGGCACTAGCTGCATTATCCGTTGAGGCAGGCTTCCCTCCAGGTGTTCTGAATGTTGTCCCAGGCTTCGGTCCCACGGCAGGTGCAGCTCTCACTGGACATCCAGATGTTGCCAAGATTTCTTTTACAGGATCTGTTGAGGTAAGAATGTGAATTCGTGTGATGAACACAATGTTATCGTGATTATGTTGTACATAATCACTCTCAAAGTGCTAGATATAATGATCGATGTGATGATCACTCTAGATATATGAGTATGACTACTACTGTAGCATCATCTGTCGAACACTCGAGCGTGAAGCGTTAGTAGCAATAATGGAAGACTTGAGTGAGCAGATGGAGAGCAGAGCAAAGAGATCCAGGCATGGAGGGCAATTCACTGCCTTAGTGAGTTACCCTCCATGCCTGGAGGATTACTTGAGCTATCTAAAACATCCGCAATGTGTGGTATAGTGAGACTGAGGTCATAAATTATAAAATTCAGCAGTGACAGTGCTTGCTCCGTTCCATTTAGTATTGCATCATATTCTTCCTGGTTCGAACTGTCGGAAAAGGCCCAACTACAATTCCATTTCCGATTGGATTGGACATCCAATTTACCCATGAAAATGCTAACAAATCCTATGCAACCTATTACTACATCAAATACCACAAACTCATCCTAACACTTAGCTAAAATGGCTTAACATGGCCAACAAAATCTTCCAACTAATGACAATAACTCGGATCACTTCTATACAATAAACAAATTTTATTTGATTTGATTCAATATTTGTTATTATTACCTTACTTACAGGTTGGAAAGATAATTCAGCAAGCGGCCGGTGCGTCTAACCTAAAAAGAGTCACACTGGAACTGGGCGGGAAAAGTCCGCTGATTATAATGGACGACGCAAATTGTAAGAAATCATAAGGAAATGTTTTCAGATTGTAAATAGAAACCTGAATTTAGGACAGACTACTCCCATAATAAGAGCACGTTGGGTTTAATACCAACAATAACAATGCAATCATTCTTTAGTTCCCTAATAGGGTAGACAGAGAGAATAGAGTGCATCGTTTCACGATCCTTGCACACTTGCCTTGTTTCCTCCACACTCAACTCTCTTCATAAACCAACCTTTTTGCAAAGTTTCAATGTGATATGTTTAGCGTGAGCAAATACTTCGCTGAAATATGACAGAGAAACAATCAGCAGATGACGACTTGGATTGGGACGACTGCCGGACCCGATTTTGACGCATCGGTGGCGTGCTCCTATGAGGATTGGGGCCGGGGGTCAGGTTGGGAACCTAACCCCATTGCACGGTTCCGACGACGTAGTAGAGACCGTTCAGAGGCAGTTGGACAGTCCCCAAGGAGGAGAATTCTAGCTTTTTTGATGAGGCCAGCCTGTCGTTGAAGGGCTCCTGTTACCTGCGGATCCTTGACCCTCCAATTATAGCAGCTGAAGGCCCGGATTTAGTTGGTATTGCACTAAGTGTCGAGTCCGACATACATTTAGGGGCTACCCGGGTTCCTAGGTATCATAATGTATTTCCCTGCGTCAACAAAAAGAGCAAGAACATTACTCTATACCTACCTCTACCGAAGCATACCACATTACTCTTCAAAGTTGTTTTCTCTTCACTAAGAGTGAATCAGTCACCAAGAGCAATCACAGATCGCTGGAGATTAGCGTGGGACTCCCTGACTGAGCTTAGAATCGTATAAAAAGTAGTTCGTTTGCGAACATCGCCAGCTCTACCCTGTAGCCGGACATCGCTCGTGTACAGGTTATACATAGAGGCTTGGGGATATTACAGAGCCCTGAGGGACTCCAGATCTGAGGGGTTGCAAGGAGAACAGTGTACCCGATATCTGAAGTACTGGTGAGGCATCCTTAACGATAAATACTGTCTGTCTGTAACCTCTAGACAATATAGTTTGCAAATCAGGCCTTCATGCCCGATTTTGTCAAACGCCTTTGCAACGTCGCCATAAAACGGCGCATGTCGGGATTACGTTTGCGGTTTAAGCCTTTTAATACATATTCCGTGACTTGTAATGGACAATTATGAGCTTCGTTAAATGCGGATGCTTGTCTATGAACACTTTTTTATCTTCACTACATCCTTGATGCGCGTGAGGAGAACTCTTTCATAGTTAAGCTCTATGAAATAGTTCTACAGTATTCTGGGTACATTGAAAGTGAGTGATTGAAGAGGTTGCTATATGTTACTATTTCATTCTTATAACATTTTACTTTTTTTTACAGTGGACATAGCTGTTCCCTTCGCATCCTTCGGAGTGTTCGCTAATCAGGGCCAGATTTGCGTAGCAGCCTCCCGCCTGTACGTTCATTCTAAAATATACGACGAATTCGTGGAGAGAGCCGTGGCATTCGCGAAGACACTGAAGACTGGAGATCCTACAGATCCAGAGACACAACACGGTCCACAGGTACGATCTACTAAAACCATGTATTCTACATTATATCTTATGCTTCTTAAGATGAATCATAACGTTAGCAAAAACATCCTTTAATTGAATACAATAAATAATAAATTAATAATATGTTTACTCAGTACCTTAGGTCGCATTAAATTCTTACAAATATGTAATATGTTTCCATACTTTTTAAAATCCATCGTAGTTTAAGTCGTCCCGACAGGTAAAGTCCTATTTTCTTTAAAAACATCGAAGTAAATTGCAAACAGCACCAGCAATGGTGAAGCTGTAGGTTTTAGGTAGACTTAAGCTGTACTATGTTCTAGCGTTTGATAACATTTAAACATTTTCTTATGCTTTATATCAACAGGTTGAAGAAGTCATGTTTAAGAAGGTCCTTGGATATATAGAAAAGGGTAAACAAGACGGAGCGCGGCTACTGACTGGAGGCAAGAGGCACGGCAGCTCCGGGTATTACATCGAGCCGACGGTGTTCGCTGACGTCACTGACGACATGACTATAGCCAAGGAAGAGGTGAGATGTTAATGACACAAATATGTCCCTACTTATAAGTTCATATTGCGCCCGCTCACTGGAGGCAAGAGGCACGGCAGCTCCGGGTATTACATCGAGCCGACCATGTTCGCTGACGTCACTGACGACATGACTATAGACAAGGAAGAGGTGAGATGTTAATTACACAAATATGTCCCTACTTATAAGTTCCTATTGCGCCCACTCACTGGAAGCAAGAGGCATGGCAGCTCCGGGTATTACATCGAGCCGACGGTGTTCGCTGACGTCACTGACGACATGACTGTAGCCAAGGAAGAGGTGAGATGTTTATAAGACATACCTACATAGCTAAATCGTCACAGTAACTCAATGAAGTTGTGCCCGTTACTTATTTTATTTTGTAATACTTTTTATTGCAGATTTTTGGTCCGGTGCAAAGTATATTGAAGTTTGACTCAGTTGATGACGTGCTAGAACGAGCCAACAACACCAGCTATGGTCTCGCAGCCGGTATCTTCACTACAAACCTGGACACAGCTCTGCAGTTTGGCAGACACTTAGAAGCTGGTGTCGTTTGGTAAACTTTTTTTTATATATTTATAAGAGACAAAAAGTATCATTACTGTTGTTATATACTATGTAGAAATAATATAGAATGTACCTATAGGTACTTACATTCTATTACTAGAAAAGTTTATTTCCTCTTACCCAATAGTCCAGCTAACTACACTTTATCACATTCCGATTTTTATTACGACCTGCAGTTTGTTACAGTTGTAAACCTCAGATGTGTCTTGTGACATCACGTGTCATACAATAATAATAATTAATTAGTGTTGCGTTTTGAACTTCTAAATATGTTATTTTATTCTTACGTAGTTAGAGAAAATTATATGTTTTAAAAAGAAGTTTGTTTACAGAATATTTGTCTAAGTAGGTTATTTCGCGGGGAAACAGGATACACTTAGTATTTTTATTTTGTAACTTATGCATATTCCCTATTGAACCATCCTATACGAATTGTATGTATTTATACTGTACCGATGGTGGTAGGTTTAAAGTGCTTTGGAGACTGAAGGTCAAACAAAAAAAAAATCAAACAAAACATTTAGAATTAACCAGGATGTCGTTATCCTTATCTTAATTTAACAAACAAAATAATTTATACTGCGAACACTTTGCTTTCCTTCAATATTTAAACGATTTTCTTTCAGGGTGAACACATATCTTCAATTACCAGCACAAGCTCCATTTGGTGGTTTCAAAGAATCTGGATTGGGCAGGGAATTGTAAGATTTGTTTTTTTTTTAATTATTTTAAAATGATTATTTCTTTAATTAAAATAAGGTAACATGTATAATTAATACCTAATTATTGTGGAGGCTAAATGATGATAAGTGATGATATCAGAGATTAAAAGCGCGTACTGTGCAAATGAGTTGAATAAGCCTAATTTTAATGTCACATGGATGTCTCGTATGATTGACGTGGGTAACCTAGTTATGCCGTCTTACTTCTAATTTACACATTGTTCTTAGCGAGAGAGTGGCGTCTTGAATATTTTTGTTGGTAGGTTGGCAAATCTATGATATTATAGATACTCTGAATAAGACGGATTAATTTATATTTTTATTCAATTTCAGGGGCCCCAAAGCGCTGGAAGCATACTTAGAAGAGAAGAGCGTCGTTATCGCCTTGCCTAATAAATTCGGAAATTAAAGAAATAACATTGAGTGTCCTCGTATTGTAAATACTTCTTAGAAAATCACTTATAGCCGTTTCCTATATTCTATCTCTCTATACCTTGAATTAAATGAGTTTTTTCATATTTCCTATGGAACTTATGTCAGAATTCTTTCTCCATTAGGTACCTAGCCATTCGATAGATATAACATAGAAAATGACCATTACTCGGACTTTATCACAATCTACTCAAGCAACACAATCAATTATGTGACTTTGTAGTAATGAGTGACATTAGAGAAAATTTGTGTATTTACTAAATTTATTTATTTACTTATAGAGAGTTTCTTTTTTCCCACACTATTGCATTGTCAGTAAAACATAAGTACCATTTCATTAAGTAGCTAAAACAAACTGTAAATGTAAGAAGTTATAATTGCCTTTGTTTGCAAAGCTATTTTGAAAATAATTATAAAAAATATTTCATATATCGCACAGAACATTACTAACAGTTAAAAATAAATACTCATGTTTTATTTATTGTTTTGTACCAACCACCACCACCACCATAACCACTGTGCCGTGGCACTTTTGTGTGCCGCCAAATTTTGCAAATACAGTAATACCCCGCTTTACACGAGGGATATGTTCCAAAAAAAATCGCGTTAACTGAAATTCGCGTATAACGAGGTTTATAATTAAACATAGTCAAAAATTATTACAAAAAAATACAAATCATTTTAAGCTTTTACGCTCTTTGTTCATTACAGGCGGCATTTTTAACGTAGGGTTAAATTATGTATGTATCTTCAATAAATGTTAAAACACAACTGCCAGCCCACCGAACTAACATCACGGAACAAATCAACAAACGAAACGAACGAGGAAATCCCCGTAGAATAAAGTCGAAGAACTGGGAATTCCCGATTCTTCGAGACGACCATAGGAAGTTGACTTTTTAAGAAGAAGAGAACATTTTATTTAAACGCACTCTTTCGCGTAATTCGAGGTATTTGAGCGCGAAATTTGCAATTCGCGTTATAGTGAAACCGCGTATAACGGGGTCGCGTAAAGCGGGGTATTACTGTATATATTAATGTTAATATTATTAAATTACATACCTATATTAATGTTAATATTATTAAATTACATCATTTAAAAAAAATATTTAAAAGTTATTATTGTAGCATTTCGTATATTTAAAATTTTTGTCATAAACTATTTATGCAGTGTGTTGTAGTAAGTAAATAATTTTTATCTTTTTCTTTGTGTGCCGCCAAATTTTGAAATCGTTAAATATCTGCCGCAACAAAAAAAAGGTTGAGAATCACTGGTCTAAACGCTGACTAGTGACTGTGCTCTAGAACTTTGTTTCCACATCGGCCATGTGTTCTTTTGAGTGTATGACCAGCCCATTGTCACTTACAGCAAGCTTATTCTTCGCTTGCGTATCGTATACGATATCTGAGACTAGTTTTTTTGGTCCAAATACTACATACTATAATGTATTTCATAGTACAAATACTATTAGGCAAAGAAACACCCAGTATATGAGCATAGTATGTTTGAAAGCCTGTTGACGAATTATTGTATTGTTGTACCCTGTGGGGTGGGGTACCATCGGCCACATTTGTTAAGATGCTCCAGATCAGTCAGCTACATGGCGCCTTGGTGATTGGCCAGTCTCACATAGCAATCGGACCACTCTTTCTATTGTTTCGACAACCAAAGACCCCCGTCGCCGCTGAAGTCAAGACCATGCATCAAGATCAACTTTCCATCTTTAACCCTTATCTTAATTTGCAAGGCGACATGAGCTGCTTAAGGGGCTTTTGCTAGACAGAAACACCTCTGTCTCAGCATCGAGCGGGTGATGGTCGGGAGAGAGAGGTCCGTCTTTCTCAGCATCTTTACCAGAATTTATAGCATCGCTCTGTCCTTTAGTATCCTAATTCGGTAATTACCCCTACATCTATGCCCGGTAAGAATCTGTATCTTGTACTCGTACTTTGTAAATTAATCTCTATCTCTATGTACATAAAATTCTCGTCTCACAATAACATTGTTGCAATACTCCTCCCAAACCACTAGACCTACTCTCTTGAAATTTTGTACGTCTATTGGGTAGGTCTGAGACTCGACAAATATCTATTTTTCTTCTCGACATTTCCACGGGATAGAAACTTACGCGGGTGAAGCCACGGAGCGCATCTAGTTTAACTACAAAAACTAAAATTTATGAGTGCAAAATCTATGAGAACTAACTAAAACTATTTTAATAAACAATTAAAATAGTTTTAGTTTTGGTAAATGGTAATTTAACTGATTCTTTGCTCAAATCGGATTTTATTTTATTGAACATACAAATAAATTATTAACTATTTCAAAAATATTTTTCATACACTTACGTTGTAACACTTTTTATAAATTTGGTTGCATAACTTTTGTAATAATTTGCAGTAATTTCTACTACGAAACCTTACATACGATACATAGGTATTATATTCGGGTGAGACAAATGTATGAACAAGATTACAAAAAAAATATTAGGTACCAAAAACAAATTTCTACAGGGACCGCTGTTAATAGGTAATTTAAATTGAAAAACAGTCTTTAATTTTTAGATACATTATTATATATTAATATAATAGTATAAATATTATAGAAGAAATTTTGCGCAAATAAAAACTATTACAAGAAATAGAAGCAGATATACTCAAAAAACTATATACTGTTTACAAAACTGCTTACTGTATGTAAAATATACTCAAAAAATACTGGTACATTATCAAACCGGTTTCATGTTGACGATGACGGACGATACGATATGTATAAGGCGATAAGCAGATAAACGAACTTGTGATTCAGTATTAAAGTACAGTTATAACAACGAATCAAATTGTGGTCGAGCTTGTTTTCGCGCTCAGTTTCCTCTAAATTGTCGACGAAGTTCATCGCTATGGCTCCGGAAGTCAAATATACGAAGGTCTGTTTTATTTTATGTACAAAAATACTTTGAATTGAATTGTGAATACAACATACCTACTGTTTCCACATAAAATAACTTTTTTTAATGCATAAATAATTAAATAAAAATGTGTAAATGCAAAATTCGTGCGGCACATCCAAATGTTCTAATAGGTAAACAAATAAATAAAATGAATAAACTCTTTTTTAATGCATAAATATTCAACAAAAAAACTTAGCACATTTAGCACGGCATATTAAAAAGAGGAAAACACAAAACAAATGTTTGAAGAAATATATTTTAATGGTGCTAATACTTTTTCATCAATATTTTTTTAAATTAATAAGTTATTTTCAAAGCTTGAACACTGAAGATTAAGTAAAAACAGTTGAAGTGATAAGTGTAAGTGATGAACCCAACTATATAAAAGGAAGATTTAATTTTGAAGTAAAAGACTGTTTCATATACAGTAAATATTGTAATACTTATTCAAATACACCCCAACTCAATCCGTCCAGAACGACCGAGAGGTGGCGAAGTAGGTAGCAATTGCCTTATTAAGCCGCGATAAATTGAGAAAAATATTAAAAGAGTATTAGATAACTATAGTGAATGAAGTCATTATGCAATTTAATATTAAGGGACTAAAGAAGTACTTAAGGACAGAAGTCCAGCAAATTTATACCACACACGTAGCTCTTGCAGGCAGCGTTAAGGATTTATCGTCCTTTTATGCAATATATTACTTTTCGTGCAAAGATAATTAATATGTGAAGCTAAATGATAAGCTCTACTAAATAAGTATACATATAATATACTGAAATAAATCATTTCCATATCGTAAATATTATGTTACTTCTATCATCACACACATAAAAAAATTTATTATTTCTTCTTAAACCGACACTATTTAAAACATTGAGAATGTTTCCAAGATATTTATAATAATCGCTATAATTATTTTTTATCATTGTTGTAGATATTCATCAATAATGAATGGGTAGATGCGAAGTCTGGGAAAACCTTTGAGACAATAAATCCACACGACGAGTCAGTAAATGCAAGAGTTGCCGAAGGAGATAAAGTAAGAACTTTTAGATATAAAAAAACTATTATTTTTCCCATTGACCTCCAGGCTCCAACTATGGTAGTCCGTCCCATGGTGCGGAAGTTAACTTGCTATAATAGTAGGGGAGGGAAAGTTGGATGCACTGGAGAATTAAAAAACAGTGAGTGTACTTGTGATTGCACAAAACAGATAGAGCGCCAGACTAACAATCACATTGAAGAATTATTGTATTGATATTCGGTAGTTAAGGATTTACTATTACTAAGATGTCACCAAATAAAGTATGTTAGATGAAATAAATTTACAATATCATTCATAGCATTCTAATCAGAAAGTAGTAGAAATGTCATGCCTAGTAAATGAGTACAAAAATAAAAACAATTAATGTACCCAGTCTCAATAGTGACATTAAGACTAACACTTAACGCCATCTTG
>LUGF01007703.1:2359-26432 GCA_001625245.1 Calycopis cecrops | reverse complement strand
TAGTTCCGCCCCGTTTCGGCTGCAATGCAGCAAAGCTCTACTGACCTTGCTAAAATCACAAGGTCATCCTAATTCTTTTCAATATCAAAGTAACATATGCTAAATAAGTGTTAATAACATAAAATGAATAAAATAGGTAAATACAACTAAAATATTGTGACACATCTGACACTTGTTTAATCTTTAGTTCTTTTCAATATGAAATATGTTATGAGACGTACATATGCGCTAAAAAATAATTACTTTCTCAGTGACAGATTCTCCAAGGTCATTGAGCAATGTAATACCCTTAACAACATGAGGTGGGATACCGTGACATTTGATTTAATATTTGTTATTATTACCTTACTTACAGGTCGGGAAGCTAATTCAGCAAGCGGCTGGTGCGTCCAACCTGAAGAGAGTCACGCTGGAACTGGGCGGGAAAAGTCCGTTGATTATAATGGACGACGCAAATTGTAAGAATATATAAGAAAATGATTATATGATAAGATAAGTGACGATATATTGGTAATAAGCTTTTTTCCCATTCTCGCTCCAGTGGGCATGACGTAACGTCAATGAAGAAGGTGAAGTTTTGAGTTGTTTTTGCTACTCGCGAATCTGATAATGATGACTGATTATCATTTGATAAAAAAAATTTAAATTCATGACAAGGACAGTAATTTTAGAGAATGTTATATTTGAAACTGAAAAAATAAGAGATTAAATTCCTAATGCGTTTGTATAATGTCTTTATATTTTGTTTAAAGTGGACGTTGCTGTTCCCGCCGCATCCTACGGAGTGTTCGCTAATCAGGGCCAGATGTGCGTAGCTGCATCTCGCCTGTACGTGCATTCTAAAATATACGAGGAGTTTGTCAAGAGATCTGTGGCATTTGCGAAGACGTTGAAGATCGGAGACCCGACAGACCCAGGGACACAACACGGTCCACAGGTATAAACGTTTGTCTATTAACTAAAAGTAAGGATTCGATAATATAATATCATGTGTTTCTTGTTATGTATTATAACGCTAACAATAACAACCTTTAATTAAATACAATAAATGATAAATGAATAAAATACTTATTCATTACCTCAGGTTACAATAAATTCGTACAAATATTGGACTTTCCTTTTAAGGCTGGTTTTAGTGTCACGCGGACCGTCGTTCCGTACGGACGCGTCCGTACGGAACGCGACGCATCTGTATTACAGCTACGGAGTGTTTAAACTTAGCTGATTTTTGCACATTTTGTATCTATTATGTAATAAGTGTTTTAATAATTGTTTGTTTCCCAAATAAAACAAAATAAAATAAAATAAAGTATGTAATGCAGACGGGTCCGTACGGACGACCGCTCCGCGCGGACAGCTCCGTGGCACGGACGCGCCATGCGGACGGCTGCGGAGCTGTCCGCGCGGACGGACGCGGACTTATTACATAATAGATACAAAATGTGCAAAAATCAGCTAAGTTTAAACACTCCGTAGCTGTAATGCAGATCGGCATGCGCGGACCGTCCGTACGGACGGTCAGCGTGACACTAAAACCAGCCTAAGTGAGTACACACTTTTGACAAGAGAAGAGAGCAGAAAATTTATGGTGATCAACTGCATTATAGCTAAAATTATCGCAAATGACATCAACGATGCCGAAAGTTTTTGTATTTAAAGTTTTTGTATCGTGACTAACAATTTTTTTCTTTCACTCTAATTTCGTCTATTTATTATAAATAGGTTGAAGAAATCATGTTTAAGAAAGTTCTTGGATACATAGAAAAGGGTAAACAAGAAGGAGCGCGGCTACTGACTGGAGGCAAGAGGCACGGCAGCTCCGGGTATTACATCGAGCCGACGGTGTTCGCTGACGTCACTGACGATATGACTATTGCCAAGGAAGAGGTGAGATGTTTATATGACACGTTAAAGTACCTTACCACCTACTTTGATAAAAATATTTCCATGATCGCAATGAAGTTGTTCCCGTTTCTTATTCTTGTGTTACTTATACGTTTTCGATGTCTATTACAGATTTTCGGCCCAGTACAAAGCATATTGAAGTTTGACACAGTTGACGAGGTACTAGAACGAGCCAACAACACCAACTATGGTCTCGCAGCCGGTATCTTCACAACGAACCTGGACACAGCACTGCAATTTAGCAGGCACTTAGAAGCTGGTGTCGTATGGTAAAATTTATAAAATATATTCGAAATATCATCACTGTTGTTATGTTTACACTCCGTATAGGTATGTAGTTGGTCCTCAAAATATAATAAAAAAAATATTATTTCCTGTCCCTTTTGGGCTGGCGACTTTGAGAGAGAAAAAACACAACTCTTAAACAAGCCCAAGCCACTAATTACAAACGTAATGTAAACGCTTACGCAAATGATTGAGGTTTGCTTTGAAGCTTCTACCTCATTTTGGCACAGTGATCTGAACTCTTAAGAATAAGAATAAGAACTGTTTCGAGTTTGAGACTGTCGGCATTTCGGACCGAAAAGACCTTCATATACCCTGGTTTTGGATAGGAGGAATAAAATTAATATTATTACTAATAATATCCTCTCATTATTATGCTCTATTTTTTTATTTTAGTTAATTATACATTTTAAAAGAATGATTTCAAGAAAATATTTGTCTAAGTAATTTCATGGGGAAACAGAATATATAGGTAGTATTTTGAAACCTTTACATGGTATATGCATAAGTTTTGATATACCCTATACGACTTGTATTGTAATCGAAACGAATATACCGACGAAGTGAGCGATAAAATTACTTTAGAGAAGTTTAAACGTTAATGGAATTTCCACATTAAGACAGGATTTATCAAAATGTTGGTATCGTTATCTTAATTTGATAAACAAAATAATTTACGCTACGTACTTTGCTAACCTTTAATATTTAAATATTTTTTTTCAGGGTGAACACGTATCTCCAATTTTCAGTACAATGTCCATTTGGTGGCTTCAAAGAATCTGGATTGGGCAGAGAAATGTAAGATTGTTTATGTTTTTTAATTATTTAATATTTATTATTTCAATTTTAATTATTTAATATTTATTATTATAAGGTCAAACAGTGAATGCACTGTGCGAATGAGTTGAATAAATGCTATAAAAAAATCCTATTGAGCTTTGGTTCGCATTAGTGGCATAATCTAAATTAGGGCATCTTATTTCTAATTTAGACATTGTTTGTTGCGAGTGTGGTATCTTTGTAAGTTCAATTCATAACAAATATCATATAAATTTTCTATAATTTCAGGGGCCCCAAAGCGCTGGAAGCATACTTGGAAGAGAAGAGCGTCGTTATCGCCTTGCCTAATAAATTCGGAAATTGAAGAAACAACATTGAGTGTCTCGTATTGTAAATACTTCATAAAAAACCACTTAGGTATAGCCGTTTTCTATATTTTACATTTACATATTATTTTATATAATTTGTACATAATTATAAGTTAAGTGTAATATAATAATTAAAAGTATAAGTGTTTAATTAAATAAAAAAAAATATCGATAAATTTGAATACTTGCGATAAGGTTTTGCGACATATTTCGTATGGAAGTTATGTCAGAGACCAGAAGCCATTCGTTAGATATAAGATAGAAAATGACCATAATTATGACTAACACCGCAGTGTTAGTCGTAATTACCTCGACCGCAGTCGAGAACCTACTGGCAGACAAGGGCCTGTCGACCAAATAAATTAAAGGTGGGCCACACTTGTGGTATAAATCCTCGAAGCCAAAATACCTAAGTATAATTTAGATATTTATAAATTATTTCACGGGCCGCAAGTAGTAAGTCGGCGGACCTGGGGTTGCCGATCGTTGCTCTAACACAATCTACTCAAAGAATACAATCTGTTATGTGGCTTTATAGTGATGAGTGATATTAGCGTAAATTTGTGTATTTTACTAAATATATTCATTTACTTGTAGAAAATAAGGTTTCATTTTTCCCACTCATTGCAATGTTAGTAAAATATAAATGGCTATAGTTGAACCGTTCCAGTTAGCCGCTAAAACAAACTAAATGTAACGAGCTATCTTTGCCTTTTGTTCTCCTACGTTAAATTAGATAACTAAGCTTACTCTTGACGTTTCTTTAATTACAGAAGAGTTGAGCATATTGGAGCAGGTACTCAAGGCATGTTTAAATTTAGGAATAGGTACTTATAGACCTGGCTGCGCGGTGGCGGGGCTAAATCAATTCTCATATATGTCGATAGTGGAGGTTAGAGAACTCCTCCTAGAACGAAGATGGAATACCAATTATTTTAATCAAATTTATGATTAACTAGCTGCGCCCCGCAGTTTCACCCGCATAAATTTCGATCCCGTGGAAAATAGAAAATCATGCCATGGCATCCTATAGGAAATTTTTTCGGAATAAAAACTATCCCATATGTTAATCCAAGTTCCTCTCTATGTGTGTGCCAAATTTCATGAAAATCGGTTAAGCTGTTTTTGTGTGAAGGAGTAACAAACAAACATACAAATTTTTTTTTATACTTACAATCTGTCTGTCAACGGGTTATAATATGAAAAGTTGCAGTTGTTACCAATAAGGGAGCTCCACCGACGACCGTTTCAGTTACATGCCTATCTCTTTGCCGAATTCTTTTTTTAAAATCTAGGAAATAATTGTCAATAAACAATTAATCGGTAATCTTGAAAATACTTACATGCTATGAAATTGTCAAATTCAGCTTTCCTCGGGGAAAATGTACAATAGACGTTTGTATGTAATACTACTGGTATTGCATACAATTACTTTTTCTAAACAACCTGATAAGGGTTCCGCGTGTCTGTGGATTTTCTTTGACCTCGCGTAGGCTTTTGATATCTAACTCTGTTAGAAAAAGCTTGAACTTGCTGGTCTTCGTGATATATGTCTTGATTGGTTGCGTAGTTACCTAACACATAGAAAACTGTGTACAAGGGTCAATAGATACTCAAGTAATTGTTATGAGATAGCTAGATTAACTTTCGGTATTCCTCAGGGAAGTATTTTCGGGCCCTCGCTGATGATGATTTAATTTCTATTCAGTTAAATTGCGCTGTTATTTTTTTCCCCGTCCTCCGCCTACCACCATCAGGACTTCTAGTATGTTCATTATCTAAGCAGTGTCCTAAAAAAATCTTGGTTTACGTTTTACACTCGCGCATACAACACCTGTATCACTCACTAACTATTTGCATGATACATGTAATGTATAAAATATATTTATATGGTTTTGACTGTACTGCGAATTAAAATTTACACGTTTCACTCAGTCCTGCATTATCATTATTCGTCGTTATCAATATTTTTTTTTATAGCATAGGTGTTCCGTGTTAGGAGAGCAAACAACCCACGACCGACGCTCATACACATTTGCAAACATCGGTAATGCAGAAGCGTTACCCAGTACCTATATCCCATCTCCGATAGTCCACCGGCAACTCACAAATTGTATAAAAAGCGTATCAAGTATGATTTTAATTTTAAAAAAATCGGGCCGATTGAAATGGAAAATTTTGAACTATTTGTATAACTGGACAATATGAGTCAGAATGTACTTAAATAACAACTTGTCTTGGAACGACAGTTAGTCGACATTAAAATTAAGACAAACTGTTGACAGTACACGACATCGGCGTGAAGTGACAGCTGTGCGTGTTTCTTGCGGTGTGTAAGTAGCCGGTAGCCCATGGAGGTTGGAGGAGGAAGGAGGGCAACGCATCTGTATAACATCTATGGGCGTCGGTAGTTATGAAAATGGCTGCGTCTGCTTGATTGCCCCCCCCCCTGTACCACAAAAAAAAAGGGACTCGTGTATAAGGAATTCTCCATCGAGACCTATATATAAGTGGGTAATTTGTACACCTTTTTTGGCTACATCGCCACAGCACGGAGATTTGCCGTCATACTCATCCTACTTTCACTAAAGTATGCCAGATAAGGAAACCTAAATTCGTACCCTGGATCCTTGACTAAATCCTCCTGTGAGGTGAGGTGAGGCTGAGGTAACCATGGATCAATGAGAAGTGACAAATTAATTATGAGCTTTCGATAAATATTGGTCTACAATGCATTGCTTTAGTGAAGCGAAATCACGAAAACGAAATCTTCTAAATTGTGTATGCTGAGTTTCACGCACTTCCACTGACCTATTTCAATTGTGTCGAATTTGGCATACTTATGAAGTGAGAATCGCTGGGTAGATCGAGCGGTGCAAGACCTGCGCGAACTCTCAGTTGACGATAGCTGGCGGGAAATCGCGCAGGATAGAGGAGAGTGGCGCACTCTCTTGTCGGAGGCCAAGACTCACTTCGGATCACTGAGCCAGCGGAGTAAATAAGTAAGTATGAAGTGAGAATAAAATGGTATGCTTTGCAGCTGAATTGGGCCAGTACAACAGTAGGTACCTCTCGCTCAAGATACTGACGTGAAAGTGACAGCTATAGCTGTACATTATCCTACTGTTTGTAAGTTTTAGGTGCCCATTTGGGGAGAAGGAATAGAGAGCAAGGCACCTCAGTATTACCTCTCGTTAAGTGAATGTGTACAGGCGTCGTTCGTTGGCCAATTTCTGCTATAAATATAAGTACCTACCAGCTAATGAGGTTTAAAATAAATTAATATGTGCTTGTTAACGTATGACAAAATATTAACTAAACAGCCGGTAAAATTTCTTAGTGTTTAGCTTTGCAGCCTTGGGCATCTGATGGGATTAGTGAGCTACTGGCACCACCATAGGCAATGCTGGCAATTCAGAGGACAGCTTACGGTGAACGATGTACTGTGACCGCCAAGATATTGAAATTTAATATTAATTATGGAAAAAAAAAAAATTTCGAATATAGTTTTGGATCTATATTTAAAATCTTCTTGTAATTATAAACTAAACATAGTGTTTAACTTAAAATCTTAAAAAGAAGTTGTATTAAAATTTAAGCTTTGTGAACATCTTTTCCATGTAATTTCATACAAATTTCAAATTCTCTTCGCGCAATTTAAAAAAAGGGTAAATTCTTTTTTTAAAGGTCGTAACCGTATCCAATTGTAGGTAGATACCTATTTAATAAAAAAATGTTTTTATGTGAAATTTACGTCGCCTGAAGCGATACTTTCGCTCTTAATGCGATATCGAAAACTGAAAATTATTATACCAATTAATTATATGCTCGAATTAGACTATTTTCTTGAATACCCAAATTATAAAATTTTATTAATAAAATAAAATTATACACAATAGACAAATTAATATTGAAAAATATTTTTAAGTTGATAAAATTCCATAAAAATGTTCGTAGATTCGATTGCACAACTTTTAAAATACATTGCAGTAATTTTTATACAAAACATGTTACAAGGTAGGATGACTCGCAACTGTGAGTTATGTTACGTAACATAACTTACATTTAGATAATATTCGGGTGTGACTAATGTACAAGCAAAGTTACAAAAACCTCAAATAATATTATAAAATTTTTTTCACAAAGAAAATACAACAAAGGTCAAGATATCGTAATAAGTATAGTAAAATACTTGTCTTAGAAGATCTCGCTCCTCCATAAAACATTTTATAAATATATTATTTATTACAAAATCATGTTTCTCGCTTCCGACTACGACTGACTTAAATTATTTGTTGTTTTACACTGAAAGACTCTTAATTTCTAATTTCCTAATATATATAATTTTATAATAGTAAAAATAGTTTAGTAGAAAATAACAAATAGCATAGTCAAACTTTTAGCAATAAATAGAAGGAAACATAATTAAAAATATTACTGGTACTTTATGAAATTCATTTCATGTTGCTGATGATGAGGATGCGATATATCATAATAAGGCGATAAGGTAGATTAACGATGACTTGTGATTTAGTATTTGATATAAAAAAGAATCAAATTGTGGTCGAGCTTGTTTTGGCGCTCAGTTTCCTCGAAATTGTGGACGAGGTTCATCGCTATGGCTCCGGAAGTTAAATATACGAAGGTCTGTTTTATTTACGTTTGAAAATATTTCGAATTAAATTGTGAATACAAAATTCTGTGTCTACATAAAATTAATAAACTTTTTTAATACATAAATAATTGAATAAAAAGTGTAAAATTAGTGCGGCATATTATTCAAAAGTGCAAATCGGAAAAGAAATAAATAAAATTAATAAACTTTTTAAATGCATAAATATTTAATAGAAATAAAGCACATTTACCGCGGGGTCTTATTAAATTGCAAAAAGAGCAAAACGCAAAACAAATGGTTGACGAAATATTTTTTGTGGTGTAACTAATACTTTTTTATCTGTCATTTTTTTAACTTTTAATCTATTATTTATAAAGTTTAAATAGTTAATAAAGTTGAAATAATAAGATTTATCTAAATAAATGATTTCTTATAAAACGTTACATTAGTTAAATAATGTATTTAAACCCATACACGTATTTTATTATCATATCTTCTCTCACTCTATATCTCACTTTCGCCGGCGCAGTGACCCGAAGTGGACCTTCTCTTCCTCCCTCCGGGCTCCGACACTAGATTACCATATATAAAAAGAATGTTTAATTTTGAAGTAGACGACTATTTCCTGTATAATAAAAAATATTTACAATACATATTTAAATACGCACAAAACCAAATTCATCCAGAAAGAGTGGAAGGTGGCATAGTGGATATATACCTACCTCTTACAACACGATAATATATTAGGTGCTTTACTTACACGTGATAAAAAATATTATTACTATAGTATATGTAATTTATTATTCAGGGATGAAACAAGCACTTAAAAACTTAAGTTAGCTAATTTATACCACACACGCCGGTCTTGCCGGCAACGATAAACATTATATAAAGATAAATATTTTTCATGCAAAGATAAACATGTACCTACATGATAAGCGTTGATAAGTTCCACTAAACAGATATTCTTAAATAGGCCATTACTACATAATGATTTTTATTTTATCTCTATCGTCACTAATATAAAAAAAATCGTCCAAGTGCGAGTCGGACTCGCACACCGAGGGTTCCGAACCAACAAAAGGTCTAAAATGTCTCTGCGATATTTTTACCAGAAAATAAAAAACCTTAGTTTATCATAGCGTTTGTATGAACGACAAAGTTGTATTTCCGTTTTTTGAAAATGTATTATTTCTTAAAAAGTAATAATGATATCTCACTCAAACCAATTTTCGTTGAAAGTTTTTATTTTTTAAATTTCACACTCTCTTATTTTAAAAGTTAGAGGGGAGGGAGAATTCTTTTCCACTTTGGAAGCGTCAATTTTTCAAACAAATAATTTTAGTAACTATAATCTCATTTTTGAAGACCTATTTAATAGACAGACGCCCCTCACATACTCACAGGTTAGATGAAGAAAAATATTTTTAGATTCAGTTCTATGGAGTATGGAGGGAGTGCCCCCATTTATGTTTTAATTTACATATTTTTTTGAGTAGCGGTTTACAGAATACACCAACCTAAAAAGTTTCAACTACGTAGGCTCAATAGTTTCGGAAAAAATGGCTATGACATACGGACGGACGGACGGACGGACAGAGGGACGGACAGATAGACATGACAAATCTATAAGGGTTCCGTTTTTTGCAATTTAGCTACGGAACTCTAAAAATGTTATTACTACTTAAACCGAGACTTAAAACATTGAGAATATGTCCAAGATTTTAGTAATATAAATATGTCTATAATTATTTTGTATTATTGTTGTAGATATTTATCAACAATGAATGGGTAAATGCGAAATCAGGGAAAACCTTCGAGACAATAAATCCACACGACGAGTCAGTAAATGCAAGGGTTGCCGAGGGAGACAAGGTAAGAACTAGATATAAAATGTTATTCGGTCGGAGGGAGGGCCGGATGGTTGGTGCACAGGAGAATTAAAAAACAGCGAGAGTACTTGTGATTGTCATATTAGAAATCAAATTGGATAATTATTTTAATTATTATATAGAGTTAAAATTTTACATTAAATTGCAAAATAAAAAAAATATTGATATGTATATATGTGGTATGCAGTCTCAATCGCGTTATCATGTTAAAATTCAAACTGCTTAGACTGTAGCTGGGATATCCACCACCAAAACCAACAAAGGTTTGATAAATAGGATTTCGTCTTCTCGCTTAGATCATATGTACCCCTACCTACTCACGATCTTTCTTATTTTAGGCAGATATTGATGATGCAGTAAGTGCTGCAAAGAAAGCTTTTCACCGTAATTCCGCATGGCGTCTTCTGAACGCTTCGCAAAGGAGAACAATGTTGGATAAATTTATCGATTTAATTGTTCGAGACTTTAAATATTTATCGCAATTGGAAACTTTTGATAATGGAATGATCTGCCAAAATGGTGAAAGATTTTTGGAGATGGCCGTTGGCTGCGCTAGATATTTATCTAGTTTGGCTGATAAAGTTGAGGGCGCTACTGTGCCATCAGGTAAATAATTAATCTCAATATTTTATTATTTTTACTATTCTTTGTGGGCTGGCTCTCCCGGTTACATTATACCGATGATTGCTTCCGAACTAGAAAAAGCTGAATTTTGTTTTCGTCAGGAGTGAAAAAATATTCGGTCATCATCATTAGTTTTAGCCCATCATTAGCATTAATGTCCATCGGCTGGGGACATGAGGTTCTTGGTTTCCCACCGCAATCTACTCAAATCAAAATCCCCTATATCAACAGAATCTACATTTCTCACAGTTCACACAGTCAAGACTCGTTCGTCTTTTGTAGAGCTTGCCTATAGTGAATAGAGTTATAGAGTAGATGTGGCACATGATAATAATCTAAATGATAGGTACTTGTTTGAGACTTTCGTGTTTATTACGCATATTGTAATTACTTTACGGGTTTTAACACGGTAAAAATTAAAGGCCAAAATACCTTTGCCCGACGTTTCGACTGGGTTACACCAGCCGTGGTCCCGAGCCGACTGGTCTAAATGATGTCCCTTGTTTTCGTTCTATATACCCATTTATTTTGACATGACTTTAAAATATGTTTTGCTTGTGATTTTTCCAGATGGTGAAGTGTTTTCTTATACTCTGAAGCAACCGGTCGGAGTTTGTGGACTTATACTGCCATGGAACGTCCCAATATTTACTTTCATATCTAAAGTCATTACTGCTTTAGCAGCTGGTAAGTCTATTTTACAATGTAGTACAAAATAGGTAAAATTACTGGATCAGTTTTAACCATCCTTTAACTAATAGAAAGCTACATTATAAAAAAGTAACTTAGGCTATATTTTATTACGAAGTGAAATAAAAAAATATTGAATATTTTTTTTATTTTTGGCGCTAAACGCATTGGACTCGGGTCGGCTAGTACACATTATATATTATTAGAAAACTGTTGTATATGTTATTATATCTATACTAATAATATAATCTATACTAATAATATAAAGCTAAAGAGTTTGTTTCTTTGAAAGCGCCAACTTCTGGAACTACTGGTCCGATTTCAAAAACTCTTTCAGTATTAGTTAGTCCATTTGGCGATGAAGGCTATAGACTACTTTTAACCGACTGCGGTATAAACACGAATTCACGTAAACGAAGTTACGGGCTTCCGCTAGTATGTACATAATATATAAAACAGTATCCCAATAATGTGGAATAGGATATCAATATGATATATTTTAATACTCAATTTTTATAGACCTTCACATAAACAGAAATCAACTTGTATTGATTATGCGGAATTGTAATAAAATAGGTTTCATATTCTATGTACATCTGCTTCTGCCCTGTAATTTGCACCACTTAGAATGTAATAAAGAATATAGAACAAAAGTTTAGTATATTATGAAAGTAACATAAAATAGCGTTTTGATAAATAAATGCATTAATCTTCGATATATTTTTCTAAATACAGGCTGCACGGTTGTGGTGAAGCCCGCAGAGCAGACCCCGTTGACAGCGCTGGCACTAGCCGCGTTGTCCGTCGAGGCAGGCTTCCCTCCAGGAGTTCTGAACGTTGTCCCGGGCTACGGCCCCACAGCGGGCGCAGCTCTCACTGCACATCCAGATGTTGCCAAGATTTCCTTTACTGGATCTGTAGAAGTAAGTAAATAAATTGGTTTATGGACACAATGCTTGAATTTATGATGGACCGAATGTCGTGTAAATTGGGTCAGCGACTCTGTCGGACCCAATTTACACGACATTCGGTCGAGAGAGGAATGAAGAGAGAATGACAATTAGTATCTGAATAGTGTCTACACCCTGAACTTAAACATTTTAATAGACATGGTTTCTAATACACGCTTAAAAAAGGTTAAAAATACACATGCAAGTGGTTTTATTACAAAGGAGGCAATTCGTAAAATACAAAAATATATACATAATTTTTTTAGTGAGAAATAGCAAGTTTCAAATCCTGTCAGCATGTGCATCCCTACATCCCATATGGAATTTCTTGAATTCATGCCTTGGCACGTGGCGCTATTATATAATATATTAGAAGAGCTGGTTCCCTTGAGAACATCATCTGTAGAGTGGTCAGGAGCGAACCAGTAATAAGGGTAATGCGAGACATGCCTACAGACTAAACGTAAATCACACAACATCAGCAGTACACTGTCTGTAAAGTGAGACCAATGTTATAAATAAGTTTCATTACCATACCTTTGTATGGTAATGAAACTTGATCTTTATTGTTCAAATGTTCAGTCTGTCGAAAGAAGGGCCTATGAAATACTAGTCCACACTCGATTGCATTAGCAATCGCGTCTCAGTAAAACTCAGAGAAAATCTTTTGTAATCTTATATTATATCCTATGACGATAGTTAAATAGCATCACCTTAAGGATTACCTTGACCTTTCCCATGATTAATATAAACCTTATCTTTCTTCAACCATAAGGATGAAATGGGAAAGGATAAGATATCCTTCTCCGTTTTTTCACAGACAACTCGAGTCGCCACTTTATAATAAACTCATTCTACTTAAATACTTTATTCAATGTTTGTTAATATTTACCTTATCTTACTTAATAGGTCGGAAAGCTAATTCAACAAGCTGCTGGTGCCTCTAATCTGAAGAGAGTCACGTTGGAACTGGGCGGGAAAAGTCCGCTGATCATAATGGAAGACGCAAATCGTAAGATCGTATTCCATGTAAAATTATATAAAAAGAAAAAGGATTCAAGAACTTAAAAAGTATACATAGCGTGTTATTACGGGATGGTTCGGATCTATATTTAGCTACGCATTATGATGTTACTAATTTTGGCGATACGCATAAGTGACAACTATAACAAATTGCTATTACTTTTTTCTACGATATTTTTATTTATGTTTTGCTTACAGTGGACGTTGCAGTTCCTTTTGCGTCCTACGGAGTGTTCGCTAATCAGGGCCAGGCTTGTGTAGCAGCATCCCGTCTGTTCGTTCACTCTAAAATATACGATGAGTTCGTGGCGAGAGCTGTGGCATTTGCGAAGACGTTGAAGATTGGAGACCCGACAGATCCAGAGACACAACACGGTCCACAGGTATGAATCTATCTATTAAAGGTAGTTTTGTTTTATTTAATTGTATGTTTGATTGTAGGTTATAAATATATTATGTGATTTTTATTACATACAATACTATATACAATAAATTTGATAATTACATCAGTGTAAACAGCAAACGGTAACATCACCATTGCAGCTTTAATTTTCTTTAGGTTTAATGATAAGGCACAGCCTTACCATCGCCTTATATACCGGCTGTTTTCTTCTGCGTTCTTTATGATAAAAATGTCTAGAGCCACAGTGATACTAGTTTTTCGATTCGGTAGAAATATTTTTTAATGTTTTATGTCAACAGGTCGAAGAAATCATGTTTAAGAAGATCCTCGGGTACATAGAGAAAGGTAAACAAGAGGGAGCGCGTCTGCTCACTGGAGGCAAGAGGCACGGCAGCTCCGGGTATTACATCGAGCCGACGGTGTTCGCTGACGTCACTGACGACATGACTATAGCCAAGGAAGAGGTGAGATGTTGATAACACAAATATGTCCCCACTTATAAGTTCATATTGCGCCCGCTCATTGGAGGCAAGAGGCACGGCAGCTCCGGGTATTACATCGAGCCGACGGTGTTCGCTGACGTCACTGACGACACGACTATAGCCAAGGAAGAGGTTGTTGTTTTTTTAAACATCATTTGAATGTGGATTTTAATTTCAGATTTTTGGCCCAGTACAAAGTATATTGAAGTTTGACACAGTTGACGAGGTGCTAGAACGAGCCAACAACACCACCTATGGTCTCGCTGCCGGCATCTTCACAACAAACCTTGACACAGCTCTGCAGTTTGGCAGGCACTTAGAAGCTGGTGTTGTTTGGTAAAATTTTATATATTTGAACATAAATCTAAAACAATTTAATTGTTAATCATTGAATAAAAGTCCTTGGCGAAGTGTGAGACCGGCTCGGTTTATCTGACCCCATAGGCTCATGTCATGTTTCGACTTTCGAGTAAAAATCTTTTATGGGCTTCCTCTTTGCCGCGTATAATAGCTACATCCGTTGTTCAATCCTGTTATCATATAAAAAAAAATTATATCCACCATTGTTCAATTCGATAGTTCCACAGTAATACCTACATACTGTAAAATATCACGAATCTTATTCTATTTGCAAATGTGTGATCAAAAGTATCATAATAAACCATTAGTAATGTGATTAAAGGTTTTATAATAATTAATAATTTTACACTTTTATGTATTTTTTAAAATGAGTTTTTAAACAAACGGAATTCGGTAAAAAGAAATGGAATTCGGGAAAAATACTCTTTTTTAAAACTGATGTTTAAGCTCTATTAATTTTATTATCTTTATCATAGACATCGAATTAGAATTGTGTGAATTCTAAATCTATGATCATAGCTGTGAATCCTTGGATACTTAAAGAATTTTTAAATTCAATATTTAAAAATTTTTTTCAGGGTGAACACATATCTCCAATTATCAGCACAAGCTCCATTTGGTGGTTTCAAAGAATCTGGAATGGGCAGGGAATTGTAAGATTATTATTTTTATATACTTATATAATTACTTGATTATTTAAAATAAGGTAGCATGCTGCATGATTCCGCTGAGGATTACCCACTTCAAAAAAAGCGAGTACTGTTGGAATGAGTTTAATGAGCCTAAAGACGCCTTTAATGTTACGTGATTGGTTTGCAATATACTTTTAAGTATACTTACAGCATTTAATATAGGCTGTTCATTTTCTTCAGACGATTTTGCAGAAGTTACATATCTACATGATACTAAAAACACTATAAATAAGAGAAAATAGAGAGTAAAGTATCCTCATAGATGGCTGGGATATTAATCTATTAGGGACTATGAATAACAAGCCGCACATACCTAAAATGATCTATCTAAGATTTAAAATCTCACAACGGTTTGAAAAAAATGTTTGATTTATAAAGATCGATTCTTTATTAAGGTATAACATAGTAAATAAAAAATAAAATAAAAAACATTTATGACAAAAATCATATAAAGTTGTATAATTTCAGGGGCCCTAAAGCGCTAGAAGCATACTTAGAAGAGAAGAGCGTCGTTATTGCCTTGCCCAATAAATTCGGAAATTAAAGAAACAACATTGAGCGTCCCGTATTGTAAATACTTCATATAAAACCACTTATAGCCGTTTACTATATCTATCTATCTATATTGAATTAAATTAGTTTGGACATATTTCGTATATAACCTATTTCAGAATCATATCACCAGAAGCCATTTGATAGATAGAATATAGAAAATGACCATTAATGGACTCTATCATAATCTACTAAAAATTACAATCAATTGTGAGGTTTTATAGTAATAAGTGATAATTGTAAATAATACTAAATTTGTGTATTTTACTAAATATATCCATTTATTTATATAAAATAAGGTTTTATTTTTCCCATTCATTTTTGGAAGAGGTAGTACCGCACTGCATGCTTACATGCAGCCTGGGCCGGCATGACCTGGGAGGTACTTCTTACACGAAATCGACGTAAAGTGACAGCTGTGCTGTCGCGTTTGTGCGGTGTGTAAATAGCCGGTGACCCATTGAGGGAGGAAGAGGAAGGAGGGCAACGCATCTTTAGTAGTTATGAAAATTGCTCGTTTGCTCCCTTATATTATTATAATAAATATTGTTAGATAGATAGATAATCTAATTAGTAGTAGAGAGTTAGATAATCTAAGTAGTAGCACCTTTCCAGATAGAAGCTAAACAAACTTTAAATGTAAAACTGTTAAATTAGGCACCTAAGATAACTAAGGATCTCTTACTTATATTTACAATCGAAGTCTTTTCCACAATTTCCATAAATATCAAAGTTGCAGGAGGAAGCTCCATCAGACGACTGTTGCAGTCACACACACATCTCTTTGATGAGTTCTTTTTCTAAAATCTTGGAAATAATAAAATTGCTAATAAACAATTAATATTATCTTGAAAATAATAACATTCTATGAAACTATCAATTCACTTTCGTGATGGAAAATCTACAGAGAACGCAGTAGTAGGTATTACTTAAAATTAGTGTATCTAAACATCTTGATAAGGATTCTGAGTGTCTTTCTTGACCTCACGAAGGCTTTTGATACCGTACCTAACTCTATTCTGCTTACAAAGCTTGAACTTGCTAGTTGCTGGTCTTCATGGTATATGACTTGATTGGTTGCATAGTTACCTAACACAGAAAATTGTGTACAAGGGCCAATACATACACAAGTAATTGTTACTTTCGGTACTTACGTACTGTTTGACTTTTGATATACCTCAGGGCAGTATTTTGGGACCCTCGCTGATGATGATTTATCTTCTTTGCAGTTAAATTGCGCTGTTACCATTTTTTATGAACATACATAGGGAGACTTAATAAAAGTAACTTTTGTATTGAAATGATAGCAAAAACAAATGATGTATTTGAAACTTCTACTACAGCCCCATGGACTAATTATGTTATAACAATACACACTTGCAGCTACTCATCCCCAATTTTTCTAGTTTGTCGCTATGAGCACATTAAACTGGTTGAACATGTTAAATATTCAGGGGTTCTGATGGAAAACTAAACTGTGCTTCTCATAATACAATGGAGCCAAATCAGCAAGGATCATAAAGTTAATTCATACAATGCGACTTCTATGTAATATGGCGGTATTATATTAAAAAAAAAAGGCTTATTTTACTCTGTTCTAGTCGATTATGTCTTTTGTATTATTGCTTCGATGGTATAATAATAATAAATAATAATAATATCTGTGGACATATCACACTACGTTAGCCTAGCCCCGTGCTAAGTACCGTAAGGACTTATGTTACGGGTACTTGACAACGGAAATATATTTAAGATTTTTACTATAGGAATACATATTATAATACGTAGATAAACATCCATGACCCAGGCGGGATTCGAACCCGCGACCCCTGGTGTAACATGCTCCTCTTATCCGAGCCCTGTACCACTGCGCCAGCCTGGTCGTCATATGGTATGACTGTCTAGCATCTACCTAATTGGTATAGAAACAGCACAACGTGCAGTATCTAAAAGTACTTATATTACAAAAGACCTTCCGATATTCAACATAACCAATTTGCTGATACAAAAACTGTATGTGTGCGTAGACTGGACAAAAGCACATTATATTAACAAATAAAGAGTTGATAACTTTCATTCATAATAAAATATGAAAAATCTGTATACTTTTCCGTGCAAAAGAGGAAATATAATGTGTTTCAAAACTATCTGATGCCTGCGACATCGTTCTCGTAGCGTAGTAATATTATAATTAAAATGGTTTGTTGATATGATATTGTTGCAGGCTGGCCTAGGCTAAAATACTTCTTCTCCTTGGGGACTCTGAACAGTCCCAACTACGACGGAACCGTGCAATGGGACTTTAGAGTTTGAGGTTCCGTTCAATGGCAGCCGGACAGTCACCAAGGAAAAGTCTGACCTCTTCATCGAGGCCAGCCTTTCGCTGAAGGGATCCTGTTGCTTGTAGATCGTCCCAGATCTACAAGCAATTTGTTGTACTACTTCCTAAGTTTAGCGACTGAAGGCACGCAGGGGTTTAGTCGGTATTACACTAAGTGTTGAGTCCGATATAGGTCTAGAGGCCATCCGGACTTCTATGTATCATACGTAAATGTTGAGTAAAAAAAAATATCCTATCGCGTATAAGAAGAAATAGTTTATCCTGGGGAAAACTAGATTGTCCTGTAATCTGGTTCGTCCAGTAACACATGCACAAGGTGGAGTTTTCAAATGCCACCGTGTATACCACACGCAGTACGTACGACACAACACCACCTAAGAGAAAGTACTTTTTTATGTATATAGCTATAGGTAGAAATAGAAAGTAGATAGTATTAGGTAAAAAAGTATTTCAGAATATAAAAAAACTGCATTCAAAGATTTATTTTCAAAGGTCGGACCCGGAAATCGAACTGATTTTAATCTGTAAGATAACACCCTATACTTTTATTACATATATTGTTAAAGATAAAATCTCTCTAACAAAGTTGGTAAATTAATTTAAAAGAAATGTATTAAAATGGCCCATGGAGGTGGGAGGAGAAAGGAGGGCAGTGTACCTGTATAGCCTCTATGCGAATGTCTATTTATATGTATATGAAAATGGCTCTGACTGCTCGTTTGCACCCCTATGCCTATGAATAAAATATTTTTATTATGTGTATGTATCAGTTAGTTGCTCGAAATTTAGGAAACTACAATATCGTAATTCTTATCATGGATTTGATTGCACAACTTTTATAATAAATTGCAGTATTTTTTACAAAAAATGTTAAAATACAAGGTGGGATGACTCTCAATTAACGACTGTCCTTTTGATATATCTCATATATATCATATGTACTTAGATAATATAGGAGTGTGACTAATGTAGGTATATATAAGATTAGCGCTTATCCCATTATCGACCCAGAGTGGATAATACCTACTTTCCACTGAGATAACAGAATGACAGTGCCTCGCATCATATCAAACCAAAAGAAACTTATAAATTTCAAAATTATAGTGATCCGCATAAGTGATCAATTAAATTGCTATTACGCATTTGTAAAGTTTTTACTTATATTTTGTTTACAGTGGACGTTGCAGTTCCTTATGCGTCCTACGGAGTGTTCGCTAACCAGGGCCAGGCTTGCGTAGCAGCATCCCGCCTGTTTGTTCACTCTAAAATACACGATGAGTTCGTGGAGAGAGCTGCAGTGGCATTTGCGAAGACGTTGAAGATCGGAGACCCGACAGATCCAGAGACACAACACGGTCCACAGGTATGACTGATAAAAAACTACTTAAACTATTTTTATTTGTAACTTGGTTATTTTTTTGTCATCGGCCTAATTTTCAGGTTTGGTTCAGAATAAATAAATATTACACTCGATTTATGAAATAAAAAAGAATTAAAAAAAAATTAGTTAAAATTACTTTGTCCCTTGTTATAAACATATTTCTTAGTCATCGCGTGGCATATGACTTGCGAGTGTCGCTTGGCTGGCGTCACTGACCTTGCAGTCGATACATTTCGCGTATGAACCACGATCGCTGTATTTTTAAGGACCATTTCAAATCGATTTTTATTTGAGAAAATATTACATTTAGGCGATAACATTTAAAACACACCCTTGCGATGATGTTTACTTCTTTATTTTAAAATTTGTGACGTGATTTTTAGATAAGTTTTGAAATTTTGATCTTTACACCAATAACAGAACCTATGCTTAATTTAATAAAATAATACCCTTTTTTTTATTAACCTGTGGTTTCACTGTCCACACAAAAACAATATACGCCAATCGCTTAGACGCATTGTTGGACCATAGTTACTTAAACTCCTAATTGGTATGTTTCTAATTTAGTTATTTCGTGGACTGTACCATTTTTTAAATACACGGCAAACATAAATTCCGTTGATTATCTCTTATAAAATGAATAACCATGGTTAATAATGGAAAAATAAGTAAAACTAAAGTAGGTAAAGTACGAAGGAAAAACGACGTATGTATCAATCAGCTGACACAACAGTGGCACAGCCTCAAGCCGTGGTGAAATGCGGATCATTAATCGAAGACTCGACTATACTACGAACGAAATCGAAAGAATAAAAATTAATATTAAAATTACCTTTTCATTGGTGCTATGGATTATTCCAAACTCATATCCTTCGGTTCAAAAACGACCATAAAGTCACAGTATGTGATTTTTACATGATTTATATTAGGTACATGCAACACCTACTATCCAAAATAAAATGAGAGAGTTGAGACAGGTGAAGTCTCATACTTATAAGTTATATTATTTCACACCGATACCACAAAGTAAAGAAAAAGGCAACGTTGCAGCTTTAAGTTTCTTTAGATTTGGTGACATTAGTGACTTACCATTAGGTTGTAAACCGGCTGTTTTTTTCTTTCTTTTATCATAAAAAGTTTCCAGACCTTTTAGCCTAGTTTTTCGATTCGATAAAAATATTTTTAATGTTGTATCTCAACAGGTCGAAGAAGTCATGTTTAAGAAGATCCTCGGGTACATAGAGAAAGGTAAACAAGAGGGAGCGCGTCTGCTCACTGGCGGCAAGAGACACGGCAGCTCAGGGTATTACATCGAGCCGACGGTGTTCGCTGACGTCACCGACGACATGACTATAGCCAAGGAAGAGGTGAGATGTTAATAACACAAAAATGTCCCTACTTATAAGTTCATATTGCGCCCGCTCACTGGAGGCAAGAGGCACGGCAGCTCCGGGTATTACATCGAGCCGACGGTGTTCGCTGACGTCACTGACGACATGACTATAGCCAAGGAAGAGGTGAGATATGAAAAAGACACATGTCCTATTCTATCCCTATGTGCTGTTGTTGATTTCTTAATTTCTTTTTTGTTAATATCGATTTTTATTTCAGATTTTTGGTCCAGTGCAAAGTATATTAAAGTTTGACACAGTTGTCGAGGTGCTAGAACGAGCCAACAACACCAACTATGGTCTAGCTTCCGACATCTTCACAACAAACCTGGACACAGCTCTGCAATTCAGCAGGCACTTAGAAACTGGTGTCGTTTGGTATACCCTATTTTCTATATTTAATTGAACATTTAAAAGACTTCATTTTTTGTCAGGGCACCGTGAAGAGCTGTCCATATACTATGATTTGAGTTTCGAGTAAAACTTACTAAACTTACTTTTATGCGTTTTATCATTCCTGCGCCTGTCAGTTATGTCAAAAGTGTTCATTCCTGTCATCATATTGTTCACAAACAGTACGAGATACTGTACAGTCGTGTATATAATCAAAGTGTACAGTATATTACGATATTTTAGTAACAATTATTGATTTGGCATTTTCTTGTTAAGTGAGTACTTGTTTAAAATTAGTTTTTAAGAAAGTATGTGTTTGAGAATTTTATGTGGAAACATAATTTATGGAAAAGCTTAATCTTATTTAAAAAAAATATGCATATTTCCTATTCATTATCTTAATCATGGTTACATAAACAAAATATTTTACGCTGCGAATACTTTGATATACTTCCATACATAAACGATTTTTTTTTCAGGGTGAACACATATCTCCAATTATCAGTACAAACTCCATTTGGTGGTTTTAAAGAATCTGGAATGGGCAGAGAATTGTAGATATTATATTATTATATAATTACTTTATTATTTTAAAACGCTAGCATGATTCTAGAAAGTAGAGGCCAAATGATGATAAGCGTTACCTGAGACTAAGTACAGACTGTGCGAATACGTTGTAGAGCCTAAAGGCGTTTTTAATATTACTCGGCTTTATCACCTGAATACTGCTTTCACATATTTACAATGGTTTAAAAAGCTCTTTGATTTACAAAAAAATATCTTTGATTAATTAGATTATACAATTTTCTTTATTAAGAACATATAGGTATAACATAGTAAATAAAAAAAATATTCATAATAAATGTCATATAAATTTTCTTTAATTTCAGGGGCCCCAAAGCGCTAGAAGCGTACTTAGAAGAGAAGAGCGTCGTTATCGCCTTGCCCAATAAATTCGGAAAATAAATGAATAATAATAATGTAAATACACCATATAAAACCACTCAAAGTCATATTCTATATTCATTCATCATATTGTATATGAAATTAGCGTAAATTTATGAAGAATTGCCAAATTTTACTAAATAAATTTACTTGGAGAAAATATGTCTTTCATTTCCACTTACCACATTGGTAGTAAAATACCAGTAGCAGTATTTGCACCGTTCCTGCTGTTCGTAAGTAAAACAAATAAAATGTGACCTAGGTTGAAATTGTGCAATAAATATGTCAGGTTTAATGAATCTATTTTCCCAATGCTAGTAAACGTATATTCAATAATAATTAATCAATATCTCTCTAGAATCTTCGACTTCGACAAATATGCTTTTCTAGGATACAGTTACACTTGGCATACACAATATCGAGATTAAAGCTAGATATTATAAGTATTCAGTATTTCATTCATTGGAGCAGGGTATTAACGACACCCCCTCGACGGATCTTCACCCGGTCGTGGTGAAGGGGTTTAGTAACCGTGGCTTAAGCCACCATGGTAAGGCCAGGAGGACGCTCCGAATGGGCTACCCCAGGCCCCGCTCTGGATATGTCTATGACGGAGTGTCGTTGCCATGCGCCCTGTCTCCCGCGACCGAAAGGGGGTGCACCGTCGGATGCTTTGGCGGTGGGGCTGCAGATAAAGAGGAGATGCGGTGTGTCGTTGCCGTCCTCCCTGTCCTCTGCGGCCGTTTGATGGAGTGGCCCCTGGGTAGCGGTCTTAGGGTTGGTCCGTCACCCTGTGGATGGTAGCCTCGGGGATGGGGGAGCTCCACGCTCCACGTAGAGGAGCTGCGGGAGCAGCCAGGCACCGGCAGGTTCGCGGATGCGTGATAAAGCGTGCCCGTGTTCCCGTCATATGGTGCAAGGAAACAACACACTAAACCCCTACGTTTAGCCGGTAAGAGTCCGGCATAACCCAGCTGCTACCTCGGGCGGCTGGCTATCCTTGTGGATTACCCACTATAAAAATAAAAAATAAAAAAGGGGACCCCTAAGTAAGTTTCTTAGGTCTGTATCGGTCAGGAAATATTGAGGACCATTTTCATCTAGAGGTAGGGCCTTGTTCCATGACGTTTGACGAAATGTGGACTGTGCCTTTTTGTACTATTTGCTTGTGACACTCCATTATTTATTTTTTTTTGTTTTCGCAGGGGAATGCATTTACGCACGATACCCGAAAGCCTGGGTAGCTATGAAACTGGGCCTGTGTCGGGCTCGGCGTTTGGTACGCCCCTATCGACTAAACCCCTGAGGGTGCCTTCAGCCGCTATGATTGGAGGGCCCCGGATCTAAAAGCAACAGGGCGCCTCCAGCGACAGGCTGGCATCGGTGAGAAGCCTAGACTGCCGGCAACGACACACCGAGACACCTCTCCTCCCGCGATCCCACCTCCATGGACGGCATGCATCCAATGGACGCATCCAGAGCGGGCCTAGCGAAGCCCACTTGACGCGTCCCCACCCGGGATCCCTCTTGGTTCACCGTGGTTGTCCAAGCCACGGCTACTAAGCCCCCTCACCACGACAAGGTGGAGATCCGTCGAGGGGGTTGTGACACTCCATTTAGCACAACACAGCATGATACCATATGATACTTTATCAAAGTAGCTACGTTCTTAATAATAGGCAAATAAACTAAAAAGTAAAAAATAAATTATAGTTTAAGAAATTTAAAAAAACAAGCATAAATACAATGAGTTGGACTAAACAATTAAAAATTACGCTGAAGTAATCAATTGAAAAATTCTTATTATTGTATAAAAAGTGGGGCATGATTTTGATTGTTGTTAATATTTAGTGATTAAACGAACTTACCTATGTGAAGTTCTATCATAATTATACGAGTAGCTTTGTCCGAAGAGATTATTATATGTTTACTTGTAGTAGACACTTAGGTGTCACCAGTACCACTGTATTTGAGTTACCTCCTTTTTTTTTTTTTTTTTTT
>LUGF01007691.1:203190-214083 GCA_001625245.1 Calycopis cecrops | reverse complement strand
ATGTTCATCGAGACCAGCGCCAAGGCCGGCTACAACGTCAAACAGGTGAGCGCGCCGCGGACGCTGTATGTCCGTCATCAACAAGACGGACCTGTCGGACAAGCGCCAGGTGTCCACTGAGGACGGCGACCGCAAGGCCAAGGAGCTCAACGTCATGTTCATCGAGACCAGCGCCAAGGCCGGCTACAACGTCAAACAGGTGAGCGCGCCGCGGACGCTGTATTTCCGTCATCAACAAGACGGACCTGTCGGACAAGCGCCAGGTGTCCACCGAGGACGGCGACCGCAAGGCCGAGGAGCTCAACGTCATGTTCATCGAGACCAGCGCCAAGGCCGGCTACAACGTCAAACAGGTGAGCGCGCCACGAACGCGACTAGTTTCTGAAGGAAGAGGTTGTACTACGCTGCTGCATGACCGGGGAGGTACTTCTTCTCGCTTACACGACACCGGCGTAAAATGCCATATGTGCTGTCGCGTTTCCTGAGGTGTGCCAGTAACTTTAAGCAGCTACAATAAGTAATTAATTAATCGATCACATTATAAACCGATATTAAAAACAAATTATAAAAATATACAGTAGAAACAAAAACCCTGTTGTATCTGCCAGGGGCATAATCAGAATCGATGTAAAAATGCAACTTATTTTGTACTACTGTACAATAATTTAAAATATATGAAATAAATATTAAATCATTACAATATTATTGTATATCGTAAAATAAAATGTTCTGTACCCCTGCATTCCGCGAATATGAATGGCGGATCTATTGATGGTGGTCGTTGACCCCTAAGTCATGAATTTGTAACGTAACAACCAGCTGTATCGTAGTAGATACTTGTGCGAAAATTACAGAAATGTTAACATTTTTTTGTTATGTCGATATTAATGAAGGTTGTAATTACAATCGGTAATTGGCCAATACTTGATTATATCGAACTATGATTATCAGTAATGATGTACTTATACCTATATGTATGTATACATGTCTAAAAGGAACAATGTTTTTGTTATATACGTGTTGTTCTTTTCATATGTTATGTGTAATGTTGTATTAATATGGACATGGTTTATTTTTGTCTAACGTGCCCACCTGCGTATTCCAGCTGTTCCGGCGAGTGGCGGCCGCGCTGCCCGGTATGGACTCGGCGGAGAGCAAGCCCCCTGAAGACAGTATCCTTTTGCACCTTACCGTTTATATCTGTACAAGCTACACACGCCTACACGCGCACTCGGACACAGTATATATTATGCTAACATGACACGGTTACAGAGCTAAGTAAATAGAAGTGACACTTCTGTGCGTTAACATGTCTGTGGATACACTGTGTGACTGTTTGTGTTTCACCTTATGTTTTTCTTGTGTGTTTCTTGATTAGGGTTTGCTGTGTAGGGTTGTCAGATGGGCGGGATTCGCCGGGATTGTCCCGATATTTTGTGTGGTTGTCCCGAGTCCCGAAAAACGATGAAGTCCCAACAACTGATATTTAGGTGAAGGATAAAAACAGTAGTTATGCCTACACCTAACGTATAAATTAAATTTTGAAATCAAAGCTCTGTCAGAAAGAAATAGTAGTCATAATATACTTATTTTTGATCCCGTCGATAAATAATAAAAAATAAATTTTGTCCATCTTATTCGTCCCATCTGGCAACCCTACATGTGGCAAAGATATGACTATATTATCGAGTGCAATACAATCAAATTTTCAAATTAATATTTATTTTGTCATTTCTATTTTCTTGGCTCTATGTTTTTCTCGTAGTCTTAAAAAATATACAGGCCATTTATTCGCGGTGTGTTTTATCTAAAAAAAAAATACATTGACTATTCCCTCGCACATGGCGCGTAGTCTAACAATAGTGTTGTGCTGTTTGTGACGAAGTGGTGGTGGTATGATACCGGCTAACGTGTTGTAAGTAAACTTAACAATACTAATCTCTGTCGCCTCTTGTTTTGTGTACATGGTCCTATGCTTATTATGTTATTTATTGTTTTGTTTAGTGTTTATTGTTGTGTGTGTACCGTATGTATATCTAGAATTCGATGCTGCTAGACTTTAACCGTATAATTCCATAATTGGTTGTGGTAGTTATTTAGTTTAGTTGTTTAATTGCCAGTTGGATTTTTGTAAATTAATCTGTTATTTGATAATATAAGAGTATACTCACGTCTTAAAGGCCGGGAACTCGCCTGCAGGAGCCATGCTTTTGCGGATGTCTATGGGCGGTAGTTATCTACTACCAGCTCGTTGCCCTTATTCTATGAAAAAGATAATAAAGATTAATATATGAAACATATCTTGGTATGTTATTTGCTAGTAGTCACTGTGAAGTAGAGGATCCCTATGCGTGGTGTTCCCTAATGGTGACTAAAGGCTAATTTATGTATGGTAACATTCTGGTATGAAACGTCCCTTTCAAGACACAGAAACATTACAACGGAAAGGGCTCATACCAGGGCTTGCCGTTCTTATCTTCACTAGTGTTTCTACGAGCATCAAATACCAATACCAACACTAAATGTACCATGGGACGTCACTAAAATTTTAGCTCTATTGTCGTTGCATGTATTTTTCTTTCTAGAAGTTTATTTTTCTATTGCGTCCTTCCGTAGTGTTTTTTATTTCCTTAATATTATGTGTACAGTGCATGAGGTTATATTGCGACAAGCACCTGGAGACAACAAGGAGCCCGACAGCAATTGCGCCTGCTAGGGCGGAGCCCGATATCGACTGCTACAGTGCCGGCAAACAGCGTCTGCAGTTTTACAGCTCACAAGCGTACCATAGAGCTCTAAACAACCATAGAGCTTATAAGCGAAGCAGAAGGCTTGTCTATGCTTTATTGTTGTCAAATACATTGTTAATTATTTGTGTCTTAGATTCCTATGTAACTGGATTGCTGATGCATACGGATAAATTATAAAATTATCAGTTAAAGATGGGGAGTAACACCTCAATGTATTAACGAATCTACTAAATCGATCTTTATAGCGAATACGTCCAATGTTAGCAAGGAATTATGTGTCAACAATGGTGCTGCAGTTTCGCCAGTAACTCGGGCAAATCCTATTGTTTAAATGGTGTCGACAGACTACATTGTCAGCTATCCAGTTACATTGCGATCAGTTGTCTTAGTGCAATAAGAAAGGTTTCAAATATTGTCAAGCGCACGACATTTACGTCTGCGTGCACGTACGCAGGATGCAGCGTTTTATATGTGTTCAAGTGAACAAAGCTGATTTGTTTGTGTGCTTTAAAATTCCTTTTTTTTTACTTCGAACCCCACTAAATCAATTGTTTGAAGTCCGTTCTTATTGCTGTGACATGCTGGAAAGACCTAGTTCGGTCTACCATTTCTGTTTTACTTTAATAACTGCACCTGAAAATCAAGATTAAAATATTAAAAGTATTTAAAAAAATTAATTTACTGCCAGATTACAATTTACATTAGACCAGATATTTAGTTTTGCATATGCTAGATATCTGGTGTTAAGGCGACGTTCGTGCTACATTAAATAAAATGGCTAGTTAAGGCTACGTTCGCACTGGCAGGTTGGTTACTTGGCGCCTAGAGGCTAGACTCGAGTATTGAATTGTACTATGCGCATGCGAACGAACATTTTAGTTCGTTTTACTAAATGACGGCTAGGTTCTATATGCTAAGTAAGACGCCATCTTGCGGACGTAGTTTTACGCTTATTCGTCGTGCAATAAAAGTTTGTCTGTCGGTCCGGCACTGTCGCACTGCGGTGTATTAGCAAAGTGTAACTAGATGCAGCTGTGATAGATTTAGTTATACTGTTGCCTCGAAGTTCCCGTACGCCTCTAGCTGAGGTGTTGCGCCATTATTTATGTAAGGAGTGCCCTTTATTCGTCCACGTATGAAATATTAACGTTTGATACCATGAAACCAGTTTCACTAGTAATACCAATGCGAAATTATTTAAGACATCACTATGTTCCTTACAAAATATTACGTCTTTTTTTGTTCTTATGATTTATTAATGTAACTATTTGTATTTTTTGTATTATTTTAAATGTATATTGTATTTATTTAGCTTATCACGATTTTGTTGAGACTGGTCATATTTATGGCTCCAAATTTATAAATTATATATTTTTATAAATAAATATATTTATAATAAATTTATTTGTCAATGAGGTGTATAACAATGATCTCAAAATTCTAAAGAAAATAAAAACAAAAATATTACGTCAACTTTGTGATATATTTTTTTTAATAAACCGGAAAAATATCATAATTTGGGGCTGTAAGCATGACCTTTGCTCTTTATGAACCTTAGATCATTTAGTAAAGGATACGCCACGCTAGGGCGTTCCCCTCTGCCAATGCATTAGATCAATCAATCTAATGCGTCAATAAAAACTAGTTGAAAAATCGATTACGGACATTACGTGCATCGGAAAGATATCGAAAGGACGTCAAAAAGTGCTCCTATAAAAATGCCATTTTGTGCGGTTTACTCTTGTAAAAAAAGGTCAAATACATCCAATCTCTTAAAAGATGGAATAACTTTTCATTTGTTAGTATTTTTTTATTTTATTATAGTTGATTTCTATTTAAATCTAATTGCTAAAACATTTATGTAATATCTTGTAATATCGATGACGGAAAAAAAAATCGAGTCAAATTCTCAAGGGCATTTTATTCATCAAACAATTTCCATCATTGTTTAATGCCAAAACCTTATTAAATAGATCTATAATTGCGTAACACAAACTTGACTTACTTCATTTTTCAATGTAACGATTTTCTTACTAGATACTCCCCACGAGATAATTGCATTTATATCCTTATTTATTCAATAATTAGATTCAGATTTGAAAAACGACGTATGACAACGAAAATGGTGACATACGCATGCTCTCCACACGATATTTTTTTTGTGATTTACAATTTTCATCCTTATACCTTGTGGTTTAGATTCGAATACGGAGTACAACTACACACCTCTCCTTTAAATGTCATAATTTGAGTGAAGAGACAGTTAATTATTTTAGCGATGTCGATAAAAAATAGTAGTTGTAGTTATTTTTTATAACTACTGACGCCCATAGACATCCGCAAAGAGCCTATACAAATGCTCTGCCCTCCTTTCTACTCCTACTTCCATGTAAGGGAGAGGAACCTCTCCGTTCGTGCCAGCCCAATTCGGCTGGCTGCATGCAAGAATGTAGTGTGGCACTACCTCTGAATACGTCCTTTTTTTTGTTAACGCGTTGAAATACGTTTACGTATGATACCTAGGAGCATGGGGGGCCCATAGACCTATGTTGAACTCGACACTTAGTATATAATATATACGTATGATATGACATATAGTCAACATGTCATTGTCATTGTGTTTTGCTAGTACTTAATTCCTAAAATTATCAGTAGGTCGCTTTACATTCAGCGAAAGTGCCGTCTCTATTTTTAGTGCACGGTCCCTATACGCGCTAGTGGTATTTTAATTAATAAATTTTGATTGACTGATAGTAATAATTTGGCGTTTATGTTTTTAATGTACTAATATATTATAATGTACATGGAACAGTTAATATTTTTCGCAATTTAGGTGTCGATCCTATAGAGAAAGTTGATATATATGTATGTCAACGTCTTTGAAAATACGAATTAATATGACGTAAGTTATGACGTTCTTTTGGTTTTCAAAATTAAGTTGACTTGTTTATTTCTACTTTCCAATAAATTTTCAGATTTCCAAAAAAATCTTCAAATAAAGATTATGTGGATTAAAGGTTGTAACCGACCACCAACTTGGGTACCTACACGTACTAGTACTGTGTGTTCACGTCACTTTGAACCCTCTGAATTTGAAAATTTGCCAAATAAACGACGCAAATTAAGGTATCTCGCCTTTTGGTGAGAAAGTTGTAGAATATATTGCAGGATACGTTGTATTTACACTTTCCAGAGTAATTAAGTGCAATGATTGTATATAAGGTCTATTTGGACAGTGTGATGGTGAGAGCCTCATATATCATAAAACTAGAGGTTATTTAAAATATGCATCAAAATCTGTCATTGTGCTGTGTAAATTGTGTGAAAGAATTATTAGACTCGGTCTAGATGAAAATAAGAAACTAAGTACTAAATTTACTACAACGTACGTTGTGACAAAATGTCTTCGACAGGTGACAAGTGAAATTTTATTTCCAAATATTGCAGTTCACGATGCCGATGTACTCATTAGTCATAAGCTTGAACTAGCAAAGATAGTATTCACAAAGTACGCCAACACAAGAATATCATTTCTTTCCAAAAATAGTGACCCTAAAAAGTGTATACGACATATTTATACAAAACTAATTCATTTTAAAAGCCAATAACTGTAGAGGTTGTTTTTATAACATAATGGGCAAACGAGCAATCGGAGCCATTTCCGTGACTACCGACGCCCATAGATACCTACATCAGCATAGAGGTTATACAAATGCGTTGCTCTCTTTCCTCCTCTTCCCTCCATGGGCCACCGCCTACTTAGAAACCGCGCGAAATGGGACAGCGCAGCTGTCACTTTACGCCGGTTTCGTATCTACAAGAGGGACCTCCTCGGCCGTGCCGGCCCAATTCGGCTACATGCATGCATGTAGCATGGCAGTACCATTTGCTATGTAGTATGCAAATGTAAAACCTAATATTGTACATAAAAATATCTAGTGTCTTTGATTATACAAATTTCGTTAAATAAATAAAATAAAAGGTATTTTGTAGATTTTTCATTTAGTAGTAAATACCATTTTGAAGAAGGTCATGTCCCCTGTGATAGTGACGTAGTGTAGAGGTTAGCCGCCATAACAAGATATTTTTTCTTATTTCTTCATACAAAACTATGAGCTATTAAACGTTTGTGTTTTCTATTTTTTATAATTATGTAACGAAGCAACATGAGAAAAAACTGTTTCGCTTGTAATCTTGATTAAAGCCACAAGATAATAATAAGATAAGATATAATAATTAAAATGATACACAAACTGCGGCAAGCACACATGCATGACAATTAATAACTGCAATAGAGATCAAGCTTCTAGACTGCCACGCTAACTAGTGGCTGAAATGTAAACCGAATGCTAGCAAATTTTCGTTTGTACGTATGATATGACATATGTCAACATGTTATTGTCTTTTGCTAGCACTTGATTCTTAAAATGATTACTAAGGCGGTGAAAGTGCTGCCTCTATGTTTCGTGCACGGTCTACAGTATGCGCTAGTTCGATGAACTGTAATTTGGCGATTCTAATAATATTTCCCACATTAGTTAAATAAATAAAAATTTAGAAGGTCCATCCGAAAAAAAAAAATCTTGGAATATCGATATACTTATCGATATTTTGTTGTTCCATCCCTTTGCACTTAGGTGTACTATTATGTGTAATTACACATTTGTTTTAGTGTGTGTCTTACTAGTGTGTAGTTTTATAAACTAGTGTGCACTTTCTTGTTAGTATGCATATGTAACAACACAAAATATTTTTGTACATGTGTGATTTATTTCGATGTAGTAGTACCCTGCCCCGCACCCGAAACGGCTAAAAATTTTGTTACAAGATTTGTTTGCGTGACATATCCATTACTAAATGATCTAAGTTATGAACATTCAAAGTGATGTCAGATTATAATAGTAATATTAAATGATTTTTGATATTTGTACGTGAGGCATTGACGCTTACACAAAGCTTTCGATTTAAAAAAAATGCTAACTGTGTGAAAATTTCAAATCAAATTTATATTTAATAATAAAAGTGGATAAGATTTACACTTTGTAGCTACAATAACGCATATGAGACAATATTTGACATTAAAGTCTCCAAGACTGAAACAGCTCAGAGACGAATTGTGAAATGATAAGTGATACTCCTATGTTACATTTAATTTGTAAGCTATGTATAAATTAATATATTTTGCAATTAATATATTGTTAAGGCTTTTATAAAACTTGGACCACTTTTTAAATGGACATGCCAATATAAGTGCAAGAGAGCACTGGAAATCTATAACTTGGGATAAAATTATTTGTCGTAGACATACAATCAATAACTAATTCAAAAAAATATGTCTGAGCTTATTAAAGATGATATTTCTAACAATATAAAATGTGTTGGAAATATATTTGTAAGCTAAAGGGTTATATTGTAGAGGGGCAGAGTAGCACTGCTACTCGTCCTGTGCGGCAGCGTAGCGCTACTACAGCAGTACTGAGCAACAGAGTAGCGCTACTACAGCAGTACTGAGCAACAGAGTAGCGCTACTACAGCAGTAATGAGCAACAGAGTAGCGCTACTTCAGTAGTGCTCTGCGGCTGCGTAGCGTGCTATAGTAGTGTTGCGTGAGTGTAGCGCTGCTACACTTGTCCTGCAAGACAGCGTAGCGCTACTACAGCAGTACTGAGCAACAGAGTAGCGCTACTACAGCAGTAATGAGCAACAGAGTAGCGCTACTTCAGTAGTGCTCTGCGGCTGCGTAGCGTGCTACAGTAGTGTTGCGTGAGTGAAGCGCTGCTACACTTGTCCTGCAAGGCAGCGTAGTGCTGCTACAGTAGTGCTGTATGACAGTGTAGCGCTGCTACACCAGTGCTACAAGGCAGCGTAGCGCTGCTATAGTAGTACTGCTACAGTATTGTTCTGCGGCTGTGTATCGTTACTTTAGGTGTAACGTGCAACTGCGTAGCACTACTACAATAGTGCTGCGTTACCACGGTGACGCGAGGTGCTACGCGCAGCGTGCGCAGCAATGTTAACTTCGCACAGCAAAGTTTCACTTCTTGCGCTGCTATCAAAAAGGAGTATAGCGCTTGCAAAGCAATACAAAAGCATACAGGAAGAATGCAACTTTTTTAAACTTTTGATAATGTTATTTTTATGATGCATAAAAATGAAATTATTTTGACTAAGATCTTACACATTTTTTCTCTTCTATTCACGACTTTAATTAAAAAGGGCGTTGTCACACGCAAATAAAATGAGCTAGCGGTACTAATTATTCGTGATAAAATATTCTTTAAACTGATGGTTTATTTTAAGCTATTAAGTTGAGAACAATTTTTTTCAGTCAATTTTTTTTCTAATTCGTCTTATGATATTTCCTAGTAGAAAAAAAAAACATTTTATCGCTATTTAAATAACCTTTTTTTTAATATAAACAAATAAACAATAGCAATGATGTATATAATATTATTTCTTTTTTAATAAAATTTATATAATACATAATGCTGCGGCCTTAATGTACATTAGTATTATTTATTTACACTAGGTTATAGATTATTTTTAGAACTTTATATAATTAGTAAAGACACTGGCTATTTATATTTTAGCATTCCAATCAGCTTTTATAATTGTTAATTGTATTCACCTTTTTATATAAAATTAATAATTTCAGTTCTTTACTAATTATAAATTATTTATAACATCTTATTTGAATCGGCAATTTGGAAACGTACCGTATTTGTTGTACGTTCGCTGTGACGTCACAGATGCACGGCAGGGATACCTCCGTGTTCGCTTGGCGTTTCTCAAGTGACGCAGAAAATGAAATACGTTTGTAAATACGAACTCACGCTGATAATTGAAATAAAACATTTTAAAACACTATTAATGTATTTTATTATGAGCCCTAACAATTTCAAAAAAATTAGGGACGTTTCATTTCTGTAAGTAGTGAAGAGAGGGGTAATGACCCCACTCGATGTAGTTGATAAAGGGAGTTTAATAAAACATAAATACTTTCAAATTGGCCTCTTTTTTTGTATATGATACTAGAAAGATGTCTTTCGAATGCCAAACGCCAACGAAATCTCTTTGACATCTGACATCTGTCATTGTTCAATATGCCCACAAAACATGGCAACACATGGATTTTTGTTTAATAGAAAAAATTGAAACGCGTTAGTATTTTAGTGTGTAGGCCGCATTTTTATCGATAGTTTAGATTTGCGTACATCACGCGGGCCAGAAATGAAACGTCCTGTATATAGAATTGCTGCCTCAACTCTTTTTTTTTTCGTTTGAGCAGCAATTTTACAGCCTTGGTTTGTAAGAATCTTTCAATTAAAGTACTGAGATAAATATAGCTGATGGAATGTATTGTCACTTCTTGATGGAATTGTACTTGTAAATAATATCTATACGTTTTTTATACTATTTCCACTTTTTATTAATTTAATTTTAATTAATAAAAAGTGGAAATAGTATAAAAAACGTACATTATTTACAAGTATACTGAGATAATAATTCGTTTATTGTATCGAGTCAAAGAGTCTGAGCGTTTGATATAATTACAGCCGCCTATGAGCATCGCATAGAGGTTACACAGTTGTGACTTGTGATATCCTTCTTCACCACCACCAATGGGACTCAAGACGCGAAAGCCTAGCCGGGGGTTCGTCTCCGGTCGCGTCGACCCGTTTCGGCTGCAATCAGCAGTGGCATTACATACTGAATTATTTGTCTAAAATTGGTTTAGCAATAGTATCAAAATTCAATTAAGAAGTTTTAATGTTCACTTCGTCACTTCAATTACTAAATTAGATATGTTCATAGATCTCAAGACGAGAATCCTACATTTAAAAATCGGTTGGGAAGGTAAATCAAAATGATTGTTCTTTATATTTCGAAAGTGTTAAGACTTGTAATACCTCTAATCATATGTGTACGCTTCATGATAATCTGTTGACTCGTTTTGGCGCGAAAGCGTAACAAACAAACTCACATTTACATTTATAATATTAAGTAATAATTTGCATGTCTATATTTAGTAATTGTTAAGTATATATTGTTGCGGTTGATGATCTTAACTCAATGCCCAGCTGTGGACTTGCAGACCCAGTCGCCCATGGGCTCCGAGCAGGAGGGGGGAGAGAGCGGCTGT
>LUGF01007691.1:190051-203153 GCA_001625245.1 Calycopis cecrops | reverse complement strand
CCCCGCCATCCCCGCACCGCTTATCGAACACATCACAAGTATCAATATCTTTCCAATTTTGACCAATGGTATATGGACTATAAGATGCCCATGTAAGGTTTAATAGAGCCCTGAGTGGTGGATAATCGAAATGTATAAGGGCGTAACTATAGGGTAGTCGGTGGTAAGGGACCGAAAGGGACCCGAGGTAAATGAGGGCCGTGAAACAGAACGATCGATTGGTGGTCTCATACGACGAAGTTTTCAAACGATCAGTGCTTGATTAGGCTCGTAGCAAAAGCAAATTGAGCACCGCGCTTACCGGGCCCCTAGGTTAGAATACTACTTGGTCTACAGGGCGTATAGCTCTATATGTGACATTATTACTAGACAAAGTAAATCAAGGCCCCCTGAGTAGAATTTACACAGGTAAGGGTCAATTGACACCAAAAGCGCGGCGAAGCGCAGCGAAACGGAGCACAGTTTATGTTTCATATGAATTTCAACTTTATTTTCATTACTATAGTACTTATTATCGAATTCTCGCGACTTCTTGAGCATTCCAGCGAATTCTTGCGCATTCCAGCGACTTCGCGGGAGTCCGCGCGTCTCGTTCGAGTTTCTCATGCGATAATAAGTATTATAGTAATTGTTATAAAGTTGAAATTCATATGACACATAAACTGCGCTCCGTTTCGCTGCGATTCGCCGCGCTTTTGGTGTGAATTGACCCTAACACGCTAGCTGAATCCGCCACCGCTATCAGACATGCCGCTGGATAGTTCATGCGTACCCGTATGTATAAGTATCTATATGCCCAAGAGATACATTCATGAATTTAAGTAAATGTCTATGAATGAGCACGTGTTTTTAATCTAAAGCAGCGGTCGGCAACCTTTTGGCAAGACACGAGGCGGCAAAATAACCTAAAATTGTGGCCAACAATAGTGATATCAACCCTAGAAGCCCAATATACCTAAGTGTAATTTTGATATTTATAACTTGTACGGGCCGTAAGTAAGACGTTGGCGGGCCCCGAGTTGTCTAAGTCTAAAGTGTGCGTTCATATTGGAGACCCTTACCTAAAGATTATGAAGTGAAATGGTGATTGGTCAAAATTGGAATTTGATCGAAGTTCAGTTTCAAAATCAATGTCAAATTAAAGCGAAAATTGTGTCGTATCTATTATTTACAGAATAATGTCTATTTGATAAGAACTAGGCTTTCTCTTTTATAAGAGAGATGTTATTTGAATAGTGAAAAAAATACATGTTATATTGTACTGTAAAACTTGTACTACAATTCTGTTGTTAATAATTATATTATTATAATTTATGAATAAAACAATTGCTGATTGTATGAAATACCAGGCATTTTGTATATTTTATATTATTCTTATTCGTTCTTTCATTCATCAATGTAATTGTATTTGAAATTAAGATCACGATTGTCTACTGCTTTCATCATAAAAAAATATGATACTCGCCTTAGCTTTGTATTAAGTAATCACAATTTACTAAGTCGTAAGATCACTTACCACATTCAATAACGTTCGACTTTGACGAGATGCGTTCTTTGATTTCCTACGATAGCGGCGCCGTCAAAGTGTTATGCTACCGTAACACAGCGGTGAATGACGTCACTAGAATGTGCATCATGTAAACTAAACAGGCCCGTTCACGACCACAGCGGTGCGAATTGCGGCGCGGTGAGCGGATCGTCTGTCTCTCTTTCACTCGATACTCGACGCGCGAGTGAGAGAGAGAGACCGACGCGGTGAGCGGATCGTCGGTCTCTCTTTCACTCGATACTCGACGCGCGAGTGAGAGAGAGACAGACGATCCGCTCACCGCGCCGCAATTCGCACCGCTGTGGTCGTGAACTCACACTTACGGTGTCAGGCTTAAAAAAACAACCGAAAGTCGTACAAAAAGTCGTCAACCTTTTCGTGACGCCATTCACCGCTATATTATGGCCGCTCTATGTCGGCTTTCCTAGGAAATCAAAGCTTGACAATCTCATGAGGTTTTTGATATGTTATCAAAGACAGGCTAATTAATGAAATGATTTAGTGTCAGTTTTGAAGACAAGCTTCAGAAAAGCCCACCATTAAATTTATTTATTCATTTTTATATTTTTATAGGCGTGTATAAGAGGCCAAAGACGGGATGGCGACAATTTGAAGGTATAAGGAGCGTTGTATTATGAATTTAATAAGATCTTGGAAGTTCGATGGGATTTCTAGTTATGATTTATATTTATTTGTATTGATAAAGCATGATTTCGTATAACGAAAGTTTTGTATTGTGTGGTTTATGATAAGAGCAGGTTGTTTCCTTGTCCCAAAACTACGATTTAAAATTGTGTCGTAAGTTGACCAAATTGTCATATTAAAAATTAATATGTTGCTCAATGTTGCTAGATCACTTTTGTAGTTATGTGAAACCAAATGCTAATCTTTCTTTAATCCTTCAAAATACGATTTTTTATGTGGCCCCGGCCAACTCGGTGTACAGTTGCTAGGGGTATTAAATTAAGCATAATATATAGCTTTAAATAAAATTAAATTTTCAATAAAATAGCATTATTATCGTGTACAAAATTATTTACTGAAGTCTTAAAGACGTCTCTTATAGCTCCAAAATTTGGAGCCATACCAGTCATTAACGAAACCTCTTTGACGTCAGCCATAATTATTAAATGTCATTCATTTGTTAAATACAATATGGCTACGATATTGATGCTTAATCAATACATAATAAAATATAATTTTGCACAAGAGAACAAATGAAAATGCGAATGTGTTAGTATGTTTACTATGATAGCCGCATTTCTGCCGATATTTAAAATATGCAGACAACATGGTGGTCTGGGAAAATGTCCTCCTTAAACAGAAATACCATATTATTGTATAGAGTTCATCTGGCAACATTTTAGGCAGCCAATGGCATAAAATAAATAGATGCAAACACTTGCACGACGATAGAACAGGTCATTATAGTACGCCGCGTATAATGCTTGATGTACAAGCCTGTCTTTGTCTAATTAAGGTTTGGAGCATTTAGCCAAAAGCAGAGGCCACATATAAGCGTTCCCTTCTGAAAAAAGTAAAAAGACTAATTCCTTTTAAAATCCTTTTCGGAAACACGCAATAAGAGCTCTTTAAGCTAGTGTGATGCATTATTTTTGTGTGCGTGTATAATGTAGCCGAATTGCATTAGTGTGTAGTGGATGGCTACCGCGTCCCCCACAGACTTTTGTGTTTCCTGTGTGTGTTCCAATTGGTTAAATACTCGAAGATTTGAGCTGCGTATACAGCGACTAGTTTTCGGACAAGGAAGAGAGCAGGTGGAGTTAGGAGTTAACTTGGAGAGATTGTAAATAGTTTATTGTTTTTGTTACATTCTACCCACTGATCTTTATATAACTGGATAGCTTATATTCTATTTCTTCATTGGCGCCACCTGAACAATGACCATAGCCCTATTTACTGACCCGTTAACTAAACTATATCTTGAGCGTATGAGCTAGCGTCATATCTAAGAAATAATTGATTGCTAACATTTGACACACGCAATTGATTTAGTTCATTTGTCAGTACGCAGAGGCGTTCACTGCTGTCAGATTATTCTATATTATCTATCCAGCAATGTAAAGATGAGTGTCTACCGCTTGACGACAATGTGACCGTCGTTCTCTGCAGATATAAGACTAAACTAATGTAAGGATTCTTCTTTTAGATAGATATCGAAAGCACAATTAGTACTTTTAACTTGCTAGCCGTATTTGGGTATTGTTTACGCAAAACTTGTTGTTGTACGTCGCGTCAGCACGACTAGTATCTCTGCTATATGGGGATAGTATTGTGTAATCCTTAAGACTAGTGTTATTTTACTTTAGCAACTAAATAGTACATGACTCTGTGAAAATATTTGACCAGTATTTTGTTAGAGGTGTGAAAGAAAAAGTATTAAATACCTACTTACAATGTAGACAAGACTGATTTATAGGTAGAATGGGGCTGGAGGTAGCGGCGCATCTGCTGGGGTATATGGGCGCCCAATCTAGAAGGGTACCGAAGTGATGTAAAAATTAGCCAAACTGTAACTTTAGAAAAGTTTTAAGATTTAATTGGCGCTTTATAAAAGATTTTAACAAAATTTTGATAGGGGCCCCGTTTAGGTACGCCACTGTCTTGAGGTTTTTAAAAGGAAGGCATTAACTATTTATATGATCTTTGAACTATAATTCTGTCTGAAAAATAAAATATGATTTAATTACAATTACCATAGATAAACCTAGCGTTTCGTGTGAGCCACAAAATAAGAGAGACTTGTTCAGATACTATAATGCAGTGAATGTGTTTCCAGTATTTTACAGATCAATAAGTAAATTTTCAAAGCTATTTATATGCGGTATTCTACTTCATGATAAGGTTGCGTTGCATTGCATTGCATGCGTTCTAAAGGTAACTGTCTGTAATACTGAATACTGTACTGTACTGTACAGTATTTTGACATCTGTCAAATTTAGTAGGCCCAGTACGAATTTGACAATGTTTGACATCTGTAAAGGTACTGAGCGGTGTTCACAGTGGTTATTGGAACGCATCTAAAATGTCTCCTATTTTATTCATGCTCAGCCCCATTTGGAGATACTTGTACGGCTGTCCGCGACGTACCATAGATCCCACTGCCGTAGAATCTCAATATAAACATACAGTAGTGATAATGATGTCTTAGGTTTACGCGAATATTTACTCATTACAATAAAACAACAACGGATTTTATCACGGTTTATTTAATTATTTTACAAGCCCGAGGTTTTTTTTTAATTTTATTTATTTAATTAAACACTATACAATAACTTATAATTTTGTACAAATCAGGTGTAATCAAAAACTCATTCGAGTTTTAACGTACACCTTGCGCGGTCTACAATATTTAATTAGGTACATAGGTACACAATAAGGATGTTGCAGTTCCTATATGACAGTGTATTGAGGTAACAAAAATATTATAAAACACGACGACGGTATTCCAAGATACCTACAACTTATAGTGCGAACAAAGTAGACTTGTTTTCCGCTCATCTACAAGCTTCAGACTATGGTTGCTGTAAAATTTCTGATACGTCGAGCTTGAGAAATAAATAAACCGGGATAGAATCCGATCCGATAAACCGCGAGAGAAAAGATTTTTTTTTTCAATTGTTCAATTGTTCAAATTGTTTTATTGTAATGAGTAATACGTATTCGTGTTGGTCGAGACACGACCGGACATTGTGAAATTTTTTATAGTATTTTATATGCAATAATATAATAGAATCGAGTTTGGAGTAGGGTTTATAACACTTGTTATTATTGTGGGCTTGTTACAGTCTCTGCCGAGGTGCGCTTGGGCTTCAATAGTAATACTGTGTTATGGTGACTACAATTTAGCATAATGTTCTGAATAATAAAACATTTTAAATACATGTTTTAGTTTTTTTTATCCCAATTTATATTTGAATAAATAGCGACGCGCTGATTTCATTCAATGAAAAGGGCCGATCTTCTGCGAATCGCATCCTTTGAATGAAATAAAAATGAGGATTGAAATTCTGTGAGATGGATTGGTCTTTAAAGTACTGTTTCTTTAGCATCGAGTTCGTTCTGAAGGAATAAACTCTGTTCTCTTGTTAGAGCTGGTTTGGAACACATGGTTTTTATTAGGTAAATCATAAAATTGGGTTCTTTTGTGTCTCTAATAATATATATATCGAAGTTTGCTTCAAACTAATTCTTCTAAAAAAGTGTGTGCTTTAGACATGTGATGTGTTTTTATACCACATAGTGTTGTCCAAATGCAAGAACAAGACGAAACTTAGCCAGTCTTGGTCTTGGTCTTGCGCCAATACACCTGGTCTTGGTCTTGGTCTTGCGCTCCCAGTCTTGGTCTTGGTCTTGGTCTTGCAGCAAGAGTCTTGCAAGTCTTGCAATTACCTATTAGTCTATTACTATTTATTAAAGTTTACTTTAAATCTAAGAAAAACGTATTAGAATTGGAACATTGTGAGCTTGAATTAACATAGCCACAGTAAAGATCAAGCAGATTAATAAATAACTGAAGATTTGATAAGAAATTCGAAAAATACTCTGACCTATATGTCGTTTTCCATGGAAGTAACTGTTTCTTAATAAACATTTATGATTTATAAGCTTACATTTGCTAAAACATGTAAAAAAACAAAAGCGGCAAATTTCTTTGAGAAGTAAGTACAAAACCTTTGATGCCGCATTATCAAAGTGCCGATGGTTAAAACATAACTATGCATGCACTCAGTTTGATTTTAATAGATATTTTTTTATTCGCTATGTTTATGGTATTAGTCGTAATGCGCATAGGTCCAGTTTTTCATATTCTTTGATACAGTTTTTTGCGTCTCATAGAATTCCTAAGCGTACCTACCTATACACCGAACTGTTACACCTACTCAGTACCTAAATAGCGCTAAGTCCTAGCTGCAAGACGCAAGAGTCTTGCAGGCTATGTCTTGTTCTTGCTCAAGTCTTGCACGGTCAGTCTTGGTCTTGGTCTTGCTAAAAATACGCGGTCTTGTTCTTGGTCTTGGTCTTGCAAAAACGCAAGAACAAGACCAAGACTGCAAGACCAAGACTGAATTTGGGCAACACTACACCACACAACGAAAGTAAAACTTAATTATCGATTTAATACACATTAATCACCGTAGTTACAATGACATTACGTGTCGTATGATATTTATTTTTTAAATACAAAAAAGTTTCACTTGAATCGAGTTTGAATTTGAATCACAACTTCCATTGGCCTCGCCCGATGTGTGATTTTTGTAACGCTATTGCCAGTTTAGTCCCCATGTCAAGCGTGTGTATAGAAGTTTACTTAAAAAAATTGTCAAGGGAGCATAAGAAAGGAAATATAGAGCAAAAGCTCCTCTGGAGTCCAATAAACCGACAACGAGGAAGGTGGTGTGGAAGTTTTAATTAATGTAATTAACTGTGGCTTCTGTTTGTCGTTTTTAACACAAAATATAGGCAGTACAGGAATTAATTTGCTCTAACATGTATGGATAATTAGGTCCGAAATAAATTTATCATTCAGTTAACTATCCATATAAAATCGTGTCACAAGGTTAGTTCAACCCCTCCGAAACAGCTAGACTGATTCTCGTGAAATTTTGTGTGCCTGTTGGGTAGGTCTGAGAATCGGCCAACATCTATTTCCCATCTTGATATTTCCACGGGATCGAAACTTACGCGGTAGAAACCGCGGAGCGCAGCTAGTAAAGTACATAGGTAATATTGTTCTTTTTCTATAATGTTTCTCTAAGACTGTATGCCGGCTGGAAATGACTAGACGTCGGGTTTTAAATTTAAAATAAAAAAGCACATCGTTTAATAGAATGTAATTTTACAATTAGCTCAAACAGTATTTTAATTACATTATTAATTAAACTTTATCAATATTGTCACTATTCTAGTACTCGATATTAACAAGTATGTACCCTATATTTGGCACAATTTTTGTATTTGGAAGCCTTACAAATAATTATAACAGTCTTATGATCAAATTACTTAAATTATTTACACTAAATAGAACGTTATTTATGTAGTTAAAGTATTGGAGACATTTTGGTAACTTTAATTACACACTCATTATTAAGAGCAAGTTCAAGATACTGGCAAAGATTTGTTTTAAATGAGATGTTCCATAAAGGTCGAGTCAAACGGGCGCAGTCGAAGTGTCGCCATACCTCTTTTTTCGTCTGTAGCATATTGATCTCTATTTCCTAATTATCGAGGTACAAATTTTTATCATACAAAGGTGACAAAAAAGTTACGTGCTTTAGATCACACAACTGAAGTAAAACTTAGTTATTCATTTAATACACAAATTCATTACCATAGTTACTATGACATAACATGTCATATGATAATAATTTTTTAAATATAAAAAAGTTTCACTTAAATCGAATTTGAATGACAACTTCTAGTGGCCTCGCCTGATGTGTGATTTTTGTAACGTTCTCGCCAGCTTACTCCCACAAGTCGCGCGTTTTACTTCCAAAAGTTTGCGCCTGTCAGTTGCGACCGGCGCTAGTGTCGTTGGTGTAGCGCCAGCGTTAGTCGAGCCTTACTAAGAACAAAGAACCTAGTTGATGCCAATTGTTACTGATGCTGATGATATAAAAAAAATATCACAATAACTATAGATTGTTTAGTATATAGAAGTGACAATTACCTATGGATGCCGCAATAGATTAGTGACTTCCATTGAAATGAAATGATATGACTATATTGTTTTGACCAATATGTAAGTAGTTCTGTTGATATGGTGGCAATAAATAAAATGGCATCAAGTTCAAAATAGTAACATTATAAAACCTTAACAAGTTGTCTTAAGGAATGCAGATACACACCTACTTCTAAAATAAAAGAGTTCAGACCTCGTCGTTGTATTGTCTATTAGATAATTTATTTTAATAAACAATTAATTACAACTTAACTAGGGTTAATTAGTAACTTAAGTAGAGTAGTTTAATTATAAAATATTTACACATCATAGAGGTAATCAAACGTCCACATAATAGATAATAGTTGGTCCTTACAATATATAAAGTGTAAATGATGACAGATTGTGGTCCGAGGAATGAAGTTAAGATATTTAATTTAATTTTATTCAATAAAATAAAATAAATTAAAAAGATTCGCATTGTGATGATTTAATATTCCTATTTAGGTACTCATACTCTTAATCTTAAAAAAAAATATGAAAAGTAGAGTAAAGAGGTACAGACCTTGTAGTCGGTACGTTGCGATTCTTTCTAGGCTCATTCTTTATTTACATAAATTTACTTTATTTTTAAAAATTCTGATCCAACAAGTAGATAATATTATATTACATGTAGTTTAATATTACAGTAGAAAATGTTTGTCTAGTTTGTGAAAAATGCAGTGCTAACTGCTCAATGTGAAACAGTATGAAAATGGAAACACTTAAGAACAGTTAACAAGTTTAACGTTGTGGGTAGTTCACAGTTTATTATGGCACATACAGTCGTCAGTACGTGGCTGCGCTCGCCTGTCGTAATTCTAAATTATCTTAATAGTTAATATAGATTCCTTTACAGAATTATTTACAGTTTACATATTAGCTTTAATTAGATCAAACAGGTTCAACATGAACTTAATATTCTGAAGTTACGAACATCATTAAACACTTACATTGGTACTCTACGAGTACCAACTATACAATATACAATGTAATAATGTAATATAGGTACCTAGAGGGAAGGTTACAGTGAGTACCAACTTATAGTTAGCCTTTGGTAATTAATTACAAAATCAAAAAGTTTCAGTCTCGAGTAATATGCTAATTAATTATTAATACACGTGAAACTAGAAGTCTCAGATTAAAAAACTAAAACACGACTTTATCGTCTAGATTACCAGTCATGGTTACAAAGTTTGTATCAAGACGCACTTGCAACTGTGAAACATTACTGTAAAGTCAACAGTAACAATGTATAGTACGACTCATCAGAGCGATGATTGATGTAGAGTCATAGTAAAGTTTTTATTCAAGGCAAAGTGACTCTCAATATAATTCTCAAATCACAAATGATCGCCATTTTGAGTTACAAATGTAATTATTTCCGTGACTTGGTATAGTGACGAGCAAATCCCAAGTAGCGCCGGATTTAGCCCTGGTGAGGACCGGAGCTCGATGACCTTGGAGTTAAAAGGCCCCGTAAGGGCCCGAGGCGGCAGTGCCACTGAGCCTGGATCCAGCACTGATCCCAAGGACTTCTTCAATCACAAATCACACACAAAGTCGCAAATATTTCACAAAGTCAAACGTCAAAGAGCAGCGCAATATTGTGCTGCGAGGCGCGCCGCTAGTAGTGCTCGTGCGGCAGCGGCTGCGGCTGCGGCACGACGGGCCGCACCGCGCGGTACCGCTGCGGCGCCGGTGCGTAGCTGCCGTACGCGCTGTCCTCCGACGAGAGCGGCCCGCGCCGCGCTCCCGCGCTGTACACGGACTCGCGCCGCTCCGACACCGCCGCGCCTGCGGACGGACCGGCGATAAGTGTTTTTATAATAAGGAGAGAAATGCGTAAGTAGGTAGGAGCATAGTGAGCCTTTTGAGTCAGATGTGTACGGCCTCTTTTTCTCTTCCTCGCCTCTGGTGCACCGGAAACTCCCAAACCGCCGTGCCGGCCAACTTAGCTGCGATGCTCTACTTTTTATAGTAACAGATGATATTGTCGCTGATTTTAAACTGAATCCTGGATCCTTAATCTGTGGACATTGGTTGTCCAATGTCGAGCAGTTGAGTTGATTTTGTGTAAGCCACTCTGGCGTTAACCAAATATCTCAACACGGAAAAAGAACATGCGATTTGTGAGAGGCAAATTGCAGCAGCATCAAGATTATGCAATATGCAGTCTTGTTCTTCGTTTAGTATAGAAGTTGGCTTGTCATACAGCATACTTAAATTCTACCTACAGATTTGTTGAAATAACTTTTGGTACTCTGAACTGAAACTAATCCGCAACACGACGTCCATATGAAATGGAGATGTATTATAAGGGCGACAGCACACACGATAATTATAGACGCGGCGACCAGCGATTTAGTCCCTTTTTAGAAGCTGAATGCAGCGACTAGACGCGGAGAACGCACACGACGGCAGGCGCGGCGTCTTAGTCGCTTTTTCAGAAGCATGCCGCGTCTAAATGCAGTCGTTAGATCGCGATACTGCATCGATGTAGTCGTACGACTCTACTATGAACGATCGCGTCTAAAAGTATACTGACCGGCGGGCCCGGGGCGGACGCCGTTGGCGCCGTACACGGGGTCTCTCTGCGAGTTGTGTACGTTCTGGTTCACGGCGACCGAGTGCGGCGGCCGCAGCAGCAGCGACTGCGCCGCTACCAGCGAGCCCGTGGCGGTCGCGCCGCTGCTCTTGCTGTACACTGACTGCGATCTGCGGGGGTTTTACACTTGTAGCGAAGAAAAGTAGCAATGGAACTAAACATATTCAACAGTGTAGTACTATAAAAGTATTATCACATAAGAGGCCAAATAAACATCTGGGGTTTTTTAGTGACTGCCTATTACCAGATACTACTACTAGACATCGCAGGATCCAGGTGGGGGCCTAGAGAGGCTACTTTTCCGGGCCCCGTAAGACCTAAGCTTTAAGATAATTTTTGTACCCATAAAAGGGGCCCCTTCTCTGCTTTATAGGAGGTTGCCAATAGACATCTATCTATGGATTATGAACCTGCGTTTAAACCTATCTCTGAAAGGGCATTGGAAGGCTTATACGTCGCATGAATACTACAGCAGTCACTTGTGACTTGACGCTCGTACTAAATGATCGAGAGGTACCTCGCTCTAGTTGGCACGAGACTACCACCAATTCTGATTGGTGGTAGGAAAGCCAAACGGGATAAACGTGTCCTTCACCGCCAACATTAATAACCTTCGATCACCGTCGTAATAAACTTACGAGACACGACTGCTCAGCTCAGCTCAGATGTAGAAGTAAACAGTAATGAGCAGTTGAACAGTCACAGGACCGTGCACCAAATGTAGAGACGGCAATGCATTTGTTATATCGCGTGCTCTGCTGATCAATTTCAAACGGGTAAAATGATGACTACGTCAATAAGAGACAATATTAGTTACCTAGCAGCTGGGTAACTGATATTGATAATATACCTGATGATAGCTCGTTTCAACCACTACTCGGCGTGACAGTCTGGGCGCGTGATCCCTACTCGACATACCTACAGCTATGTTTTATGATGACAAAGGCACCCCAAGAATAAGCCACTGCTGAAGTTTTGAGTCCAGTACACCTCGCACCTTTCCGCATACGGTGCACAGCACTCTCTACTATGTTACGTTGTTTGATTCTCTACATAAATGTTACTTACCGAGAGAAGCTGCTTGAAACTCTATCACCACAGTTGTTAGTAAAATCACAACACCAAAGCAAATGTTAGAAATTAGTTAATTGCAGACATAACAACATGAACAGACACACAGATAGGCATTAAAATTAAGTTTATATTTACTTTTAGACATGTATCGGATTGTTTAAATTGGAAATATTTTATGAACATTTTGTTTTAATACTTTGTCGATTTCGATTTCTCTCATTTTGTGAGTTTTTTATGGCGATATTAGTTACAGCGCACTGTGTTGAGAGACTGACATAACCATAAAAACTTTTTATATCGTTTATATAATAATTACCCAGAAAGTTTTTATGCTCAGTCGCATAAAATTGATACCAAATTTCCTTAGATCATTTAGTAATACATTTCAGATAATTGCCCTATCCTTTATATCTATATGGCCCTGTCTCTGTCAAATGTTAGTAAAAAATGCATGCAGTCTCTTTCTTTAACAAAGACTTCCTGTGTAATAAAAATATTTTTTACTACAGACGTGCGAATTGTAGTTAATTTCTCTCTCTCTGTGTTTTTAAATAAGTACATTTTATTGCAAATTGCCTCAAAACAAACACGACAGATGTATACTTTTCACAATTTCATTAATATAGTTCATTTATTACATTCATAGATATTGTGTTACGCGCAATATTTACCTATTTAATATTTTAACGCACCTTTAGTTTGACTTACTTTTAATCCCATAAAGCTCACAATCAAACACATAAGAAAGACATCAAGTACACAAAACCACCAACACCGAGCAAGCAAAACAAAGACCAAACTTAAAATATCGATCCTACGACTTGCCGTCCATAGGCAGAAAAAACCTAGAGGACAGCAAGTTGTATCTGCTTAATCTACTCGCAAATTGGCTAGATTTAAGGGCTCACATGCACTTTGCAGTTATCCGCCGCGACTTGATTTGGTTTTAGGTTCCTAATTTGGAGAAAGCGCCGCCGTTGACGGTCGAACGCGGCTGCACGGCGGGCTAGCCGCGTCATGCGATTTTACTACACTGCGTGAACCGCGAAGTGCGTACGAGCTCTAAACCAGCCTAATTATAAGCCAAACCACATAATTACATTTGAGATGAAGATCCATCAGACCTGTGCAGCGTGTGGCGGGCGGGGGG
>LUGF01007691.1:172388-188936 GCA_001625245.1 Calycopis cecrops | reverse complement strand
TTTCGTGGTAGAATAGAAAACTAAAGTGTTAAGATAACTAAGCCTTGTCTTGAAGTTTAAAGTTAGAATTTAGTTTCATGTGTATTCCCCAAAATTAACTACAAAATGCAAGCTGACCAAATAAAATTGACCAATTGTATCTAATCTACAAACAGAATACGAAATTAATTAGAAAAGGAAAACTCGAGACTGATTATAAGAGAGAGGTAGAGTCAAATAAAAAGATATACAATAAAAAAATCACAATATAAAGGCTATTGTGTTGTAATTGAAATAGATACATAATAGACAGTTGGATTTAAGTAGTTAGCGCTACAAAAGCGGGGACGGTCCGCTAGTCCCCTATATCTAGCACTTAACCTACTTTTCGATAACAACAATGCGATATACAGGTATGGAGACCGGGGAGAAAACTATCTATTTCTTTTAAAAATTCACATTATCTGGAATTGGCTGCGAAGCGCATTTACCAACTAAACGCAAAGAGTTCCGACATCGTGATTGTACGTTGCAAACTCCACTACACTCGATTTTCTACTTTATCCTCTTTACGTAGATCACAGTTTTCGACAGGACCTGGCTGATTTTTTAAATTTATTTTAGCCGGAAACGGGACGTCGAATGTCTCCATTGAAAGGCCCGTGCGATTACTGCTGTAACACAATCCACCCCGCTCCGTTAACTTTAAAACGCTGTTACTTTAACAGATAAATTTAATAAAACCGCCGGGCGCAAAGAAATGAAGCTTCCTGTTTAATTTGCTGAAAAATACAAACATGTAAATACTGCCTTGACTTACTGTACATACTGCCTTAACTTAATGTAAATACTGTCCTGACTTAGTGTAAATACTTGAAGTGGAGTACCGATTGAGTGCAAACATTGACTTAGTATGCAATCTCCTTCAAGGGTAGTTTTATCTGTTTCTTATCCCGACACGGCTCTTACAATCTCAAGTATACTTTTCAACATTCAATGCTTAGAAAAAAGAAAAAATTAAATTCTGCTATTGCTCGCAAAGATACTAGATCTTTGCGAGCAATAGCAGAATTTAATTATTTTTATCTCGGTTACATATTATATGATTCATTAACTGATACGATTTGTTTTGTATAATAATTAGTTAGTTCATTCTTGTTGGAACCTTTAAATAACTTTTCATCATTATCGCAATTCATTTAATTTTGGAGATAGGACTATCACATTTAGGACATTTATTACGTAGGTCCAATGGTAAAATTCGAACCACAAAATGTTTCTAGACAAAAGGTCAACCTAATACAAGTATACTTACAAACATTACCTTCGACCAAAGGCTTTTCTTATACAAAAATATAATGTAATCCCTGTCTACAGGAAACTAAACAATTGTCGACCAGGGAGTTATTTCACATCAGCTTTAACAAGTCGCATTTGAGATGTTACGGATTATCCCACGTAATAAGGTCTTAGGTGCAAGCCGCGTGAAGAAAACAGAAAATAGAAAATGAAGACAAGATAATACACAATTATTTAGGAGCAGAGACTAGAAACTAAAATACGATGGCTAAAAGTATAGTAAAGATTTATCATCCTGTCGAAACTTTTGCTCGAAACGGTACAGCTCCACCTTTACTTCACACTCTGACCGCTAGCTCAGAGTGTGAAGTAAAGCTAAAGGTACCATTAAATCAAAGTAACCGGTGGTACCATACACTTTTTTCAATTGTATAGGGGAGCTAACGAGTCGGAGCTGTTTTCATAATTACCGAGTACCGACGCCCATAGACATTCGCATAGAGGTTATACAAGGTTAAATTAAAAAAAAAATTAAACGTTTACGACAAGTATACGAAAATACTTTTTTCGGAGACGTTAAATAGTGAAAAAATTGTAATCACGCTTTGTACCGGCGCTTACAGCGTGCTGAAACCGGAGGGTGAATGACCCCGGCCGCCATAGTCGGCGATCAGGTGACGTACAGCATGTACGAAGTGCAGAAAAACTTTAAAAATTTTCTGTGACTAAACTATTGGTCCGATTGATCTGATTTTTGTTGTGTAGCCGGGAAATGATACACTACATATGTGGTTTCATTTAACGCCTCTCGCTTTTATCAACCTTGTAAAGAACCGTTGCCCTCTTTCCTCCTCCTCCCTCCATGGGCTATCGGCTACTTACACACCGCACGAAACATGACAGCAGACTTTACGCCGATGTCGCGGAAGATAGAATTACCTCGGTCGTGCCGCGCCGGCCCAGTTCGGCTGCATGCAACGTTTAGCTGCAATGCTATCTCAAAATCAGCATAAAGGTCGTTTGTTTGAAACTAACAGCAATAGTTCTGGGCGAGGTGCCTTATTTATCACGAGCGGCGGCCTGCAGCGGCCATAATATTGTAATGTGCTGCCCGATGCCGCAGCCTACATAATTTAATCCATAAAGTGCGAACAGTAACGAAGCTTTATTAAAAATACGTGCGATGTTTTCATATGAAAATATTAATATTCTGTTCTCTTATAAAGAACAACTTATAATGGCATCTGAGTATGAGGTTTATAAAATGAAAGATATAAGGTTCTTATTAGAAAACTAGTTGTGTCTCGCGGTTTCGTCTACAATGAAGTCTATCCTAAGGGGACCATTATTTTTTTGGGACGTAAAGTACTTAAGTAATTAATTAATTAATTAGTAAGTAAATAAGGCAGGCAACGCGTCTTCTAGACACCTAGTTTTGCGGATGTCTACGGGCGGCGGTAGTCACTGATCACCTGCTCGTTTGCCCCCTATATCATAAGAAAAAATAATTTAGGTGATAAAATTATTATTATCTGAGCCAAATTTCATCCAAATCCGTCCAGTAGTTTTTGCTTTAAGGAGTAACAAACATACAAAGTTACTCACGTATTATACTGGTAACTGGTAACCATTAGAGAAGAGAAGAAAGTTATTATTGTTATTGTTGAATCGTAACTCTACTATGAACTAACTGTACATGCCCGAACTCTACTTACTAACTTCGTACTCTACACATATATATATATATATATATATATCTTATATATAAAATTCTCGTGTCACAGTGTTCGTTCCAGTACTTCTCCGAAACGGCTTGACCGATTCTCATGAAATTTTGTGAGCATATTGAGTAGGTCTGAGAATCGGCCAACATCTATTTTCATCCCGATATTCCCACGGGATCAAAAGTAACGCGGGTGAAACCGCGGGGCGCAGCTAGTATATATATATGGTACTTTCTTTGTTAAATCATTGTGTTGTCTAGAGCAACGAAAAGCCACACGTTTTAACGAGAGTTATGAAGTTATGAAGTTGGAGTTAACGGGCGTCGAAAATCATTGAGACTCCTATTTATATGTTTGTGTATGTCCTTTATAGAGTCGTAAACTATGCATTTGCTCATGTGATGATCATTAACAAAGTTGTTCTGCATAAGCTCACGAAGTCAAATCAAATCAAATCAAATCAAAATATTTTTATTCAAAATAGAATTTGAAAAATTGCTTTTTGAACGTCAAAAGTTTCCATCTACCACCGGTTCAACCCTAGCCGTCCTGAGAAGAACCGGCGAAACAAACTCAGCGGGCCTCATTCATTTCTTCATTATACATTCTTCATTTATATACATTAAAAAAATATAATTTACATTTATTTTTGTATAGAAGTAGCTTGGGAGGAGGGTACTATTCCGCTTACTGAGATAGGATGTTTTTAAATTTCATCCCCTAATGAGGGTGAGAAAAGGGAGTAGAAGTTTGTTAATTATGTGACGCAGGTAAAACCGCGGGGAACAGCTTTTTTTCGGCAATCGATCGAGGCGAACCGTGTATACAATGTAGCGCCGTGCTAACTTAATGAATGTTAAAGTCTTTGCGTTCGGTACTTTATTTCATTTACTGGGACAAATTGGATTTACATTCAAAATTGAAAAAGAAACATTTTGATTATTTTATGTAGCAGCCGTCGCGAGGGCCTGGAAAGTAACTCGAACGTCTAGACAGGGTTTTTAAACTCATTGCATTCCTGTACCACTTTCAAAATTTGAACAATTCTGAGGATCAATAATATATTTGTTAGGAAAAGGCAAGTCACCTGCGGATACGAGTAACATCTCCTTCTGATCCCCGAACCGACCACACGTTAAGAAACCCTGGTTTATATGATCTAAGCAGCAAAAGTTAATGTTATGCAGTTTCTTTTAATATAATCACAAATAAAAAAAATGTAACCTCACAGTAACTTGTGGCTTATAGAATGCATAGATAAGCGATTCTATTCCCCATTAAAATATTAAGTTTGTCTTATAAGTTTTAGCTACAAATTGTATCTAAAGCTAGAATAATTTTCTACTTAAGTCTTTATTAAGTACACGTAGATCTAGATCTTCATTTAGATTACGGATCTTATGTACGATATGCGACAATGCGAACAAAAGAAGCGGGCACCTGCGTTATCTACCATGATGGTGTATCGTTTCACTTGCTAAGAGAATGGCCCATTAGGGGGGATGGAGTAGAAGATGCATCTGCATAACGTGCGGATGTTAATGGGCTACGTAGTTATCTAGTAATAGTCAATATAATAACAGTCATAACAGTGAATAAAAGGTAGTGCTTCAGTGAGAGGTAGGTCCACGCTGAGAGGTACTAGCCGAATAATGGTCGCCTCACACTTATCAACTTGGAAAGGGATCGTAAACGCCTCGCCTAGAAAAGCGAAGACGGTACGATTACGTTACGTTTCCCATTAGTGTGCGTTGCAGTATGAAGTTTCGTACAAAGAATACTGACCGGCTCGAGGTGTTACGGTTACGATCCCTTTCCGAGTTGATAAGTGTGAGGCGACCACATGACGGCATGATCGGAGAGATATCTCTTGCGTACACGATACCGGTGTAAAGTGACAACTTTTCTGTCGCGTTTCGTGTGGTGTGTAAGTAGCCGGTGGCTCATGGAGAAAGGAGGGGAAATACATATGTCCCTATAAAATAAATGTCTATGGGCGTCGATAGTCATGAAAATGGCTTTGATTGTGTTGTAACAATAATGCTATAAAAAGTCTATATTAATAGTCATCTAAGTTCAGATCATATCTGTTTCTCAACCGAATTTAATAAATCTAGTATTTTCTATCAAAACGTGAGTACATCTAGCAGACGTTTTTTATACCAATTTGTATAATAAACTATTTGTGCTCCGTTTTACAATCCAACAAAAAGCCTCCGTAGGTATCTCCGCGTTTCTTTCACGCTAGACAAAGAGGACCAGCATCTGCTCACAATGGCAGGTAGGAGGATGTATTGTGCGGGCAAATTCTAATGGCAGGACATCGCGTCCCATTGAAGCCGATATGTTTGGGACCGTCGCTGGGAAGAATGTAGCCGGCGCGGCGGTTTGGGGTACCGCATGTGAAAAATATTGTGAATTGTTAAGAGATATTGTGTGACGTTAGATTTTTTATCGAATCGCCTGGAGGGTTGTTTTTATTTGACCAACTCTATAGAACTGAATGTTAGATTTAAGCGTTAGTGTCGTGAGTTAACTTCAGTGTGAGAGGGATATCTGGTAATAATATATATAAATGTGTTCTTACACATAAATTTTCGTGTCACAATTAAATTACTCCTTCGATACGGCTCGACCGATTCTCATGAAATTTTGTGCGCGCATCGGGTAGGTCTGAGAATCGGCGAACATCTATTTTTCATCTCGATAATTCCACGGGATAGAAACTACAGAGGCGGAGCGCAACTAGTAAATGTATAAAATAACATGTCCGATGATGCCGAGCGCATGGAGCTATGAAGGTACATTATGAATTACATATGAAGGTATGAAGGTACATTTTATTTTTGAAGGCATTTGTTGAACAAGGATTTTTTTAAATTTTGCCTATTTTGCCTATCTAATTTGAAAGTTTTAACTAAATCGAATATAAAACTAAAAAAAAAACGATTTTACGCTAAAACGGAATTAACTGATTACGGAACCCACGATGTACGAGGCAACTCGCGCCTGTCATCTTTTAATTCTTCTCAATTGAAAGCGTCGCGAGGCGAATCGTGGAATGCGATAGACGTTCGAATAGACGTGGTTTACTAGCACGTACACCAGTCGGGAATTCTCAGATTTCGCGTTGCTTTGAAATATCTGCCAAATTATTAGTTCTATTTCTAGCAAGACTACTAAACGACAACTAATTTCATCTCAGTTACTGAGTTATGAGCATACAAACAGACAAACAAAATTTTAAACAATTCGACTCTACATTAGCAACGCAATTACAACTGGAAATTCATTTGAAGTCGCATGTACGATTTAAATAAATTATCTTTTGCCGAAGAGTCACACCGGCTGCTAAGGGCATCGTCACATTACGACGGCAAGCCGCTGCGGTGAACGACCTTTTTGCTAAATATTTTCTTCGAACAATATAATAATAAACTTATCGCTGTAGAAATGCTCTTTTCATGTATATCGCTATTTTATCATAATTTTGTAGGGTAATTTAGTTTATCGTATATTACTAAGTTCTCATTTCGTTAAATATAATATTAATATAGCAGTATTCATAGAAAGAGAAACAAGTTTGCGGGTCTATAGTGAATTTCTAAGGATTGTAGGAGGGTGGATGTAGAATTACAATGAAATTCAGAAAGTCTTCTAACCTTTAGTGGAGTTTTAATTTAACATTAAGTTTAGTAATAAACGTGAAGTTTAATTAGTTAAGCGCGCAGAACCGTTGTCGCCCACGTGAAACAACAGACCTGTCTTCTTCAAGTTGTGTACTTTATTCGCCTCCTACACTGTCGCCAATTAAACAAAACATAACGATCTGAATTGAAATCATAATTGTTATACCTATAATTAAGATTATAAATATCGCATCTTCACCCACACACTCAAAGCAATCCTCTTGACTCTTTTCACATATAACAAGCTCAGCAAAGCAACAAACAGCTACAAAAAATTGTAGTATAATGTAAAATAAAAGAGCATTTTGTTTTCTAGAATTTTTTTCGCTTTCGATCTTCTTTATACCCTAACGTGTACCCTGTTGCTGATAGATCCGGGGCACTCTAGTGTTGGCGGCCGATGGCTCCCGCGGGCCGCGGGGTGTTATTGAGTATTGCGTTTATCCGCGAGCACACCTCATCGGATCCCGCCCAAGACCGATGAGGGTGCGTCAATGCATTTCCCCGCGAAACAAAAAAAAAATACCCTATCGTAGTCACAATCCATCGTGTCATGCTTATACAGTTTACAAATACTGTTTATGTTACCTATGCGATGAGTTTATTTACGTGACAATAATATTATGATAAGCAACTTAATAATATAATAACTTAAATGTCAAATAAAGTATATTATACTAGCACCCGCGTAAGTTTCGATCCCGTCGAAATATCGAGATGAAAATAGATATTGTCGATTCTCAGACCTTACCGGTATTCATACAACATTTCGTAAGAATCGTCCTTACATAATGACACCAGAATTTTGTGTCTAAGATTAGTATTAGGTACGTATGTGACACTAAGACTCTCATCATAACAACGGCCACTGCATAAATTCGGAACAGCGAAATTCGAAAGTAAAAGTGAATTTTTAAACGCAGCGACTGAACGTAGTATATTATAAAACGCTGCGTATATCTCGTGCCCGTGTTTTCTGCATAGTTAATAACATTGTATAAATACGAGACATTACACGAACAACAAAGCGGTGCCTGCTACAGACAACCCTCTGAATCATTAAAGTAATTCTCGAGAGAGGCTCCACAGCGCCAGGGGCATCTCCTTTTGTCCCTCCACACTCCAGCTGTACAAAGTGTCTACTTGGTACGTTAGCCGAACGTGGTTACTTCAGAATCATTAGTAGATTTGAATACAATAGTTTTTAAATGTTATACTTTATAGCATTATCGGCAGTAGTGTTGCAACAGTTTTTAAATGATTTACTTTACAGAGCACTAGTTAATACGCGTAAATTTCGTTGTCGTGGAAAATAGAAAATCAACCCATGGCATCCCACAGGGACATTTTTTCGGGATAAAAAGTATCCTATGTGTTAATCCAAGTTACTCTCTGTGTGTGCCAAATTTCATAAAAATCGTTTCAGCAGTTTATGCGTGAAAGAGTAAAAAACAAACATACAAACTTTCGCATTTATAATATTAGTAGGATTGTAAATGTGTGGATTTTGCAAAAGTAATGGCCTTGTTTTTTATATTTTGCTGGTGATAGAATAGGTGCATTATAATCATAAAATATAAAGCCTATAAAGATAGAATTCAGGAGAACTTTAAGTACTTACAGAGACGAAGCTAGCGGCGCAGTAGGCGGCCCCGAGGAGGGCCGGCGCGGCCCCCGTCCAGCGCCGCTCCATGGCCGCGAAGTAAGCGNGGCCGCCACCAGCCCCGACAGCAGCAGCTCGGCCCCCAGCCGCTCCCACGCCGCGCCGGCCCCCGGCAGCGCCGCCGACAGGCCCCCTGCGTAACCCGGGACGCTCACGCTGGAAACAAATTTGTTATTATTACAATGCATAGATGAAGCAATAACATTCTTTTATATAGTTTAAGGAGGTAAAAGAGCAATTGCAGCCTGGACGCCCATAAACATCCGCATAACTAAGCAGATCTGTTATCCTTCAGTCCTTCCGATGTGCCTTCCAAACTTTCAAACCGCAAGATTCATGGCTCAGCAGTCGCTGTGCCGCGGTGTCATTTAAGCGGGAGGCATCCTCCTTTAAAATTTATTTTTATCTCCTCCATCGTGCCGGCCGAATTCGGTTGTAATGCAGCATCGTGTCTTTATCTTAACAATCTTTATAATAAAAATGTGTCAAAAAACTGACTGATTTTGGAAAGGGGGTAACCCTTTCCTAAACTTATGATCAACTATACTTCAAATAAATGATTTTCACCAGGAAAATTCGAATTCCCAATATTATGATATAACATTAATACAAATTAATATTACAATATATAACAACTTAAATAAACACATATTTTGCTTAATTCGTTTAGACTTTAGGTTCACATAAAATACTCGCGTAAATTGTAGTTTAAAATGGACTGTACGGTTTTAATCAATTTCACTTTGATTTTACTCGCAATATTCAATTACAAATAATTGTAAATCAACTGTATTTATTTATCTGTTTGCGTGGCAATGTAGGTCGAATTACGACTGTACAAGCAAATATTCCTTGATGATACAGAGATTTTTTTATAGTATAAGAGGAAAACGAGCAAACGGAAGCTTTTAATGACGTCCGACACCCATGTCATGATTATTATAGAATAGAATGTTATGGACATATTAAATTAATAAATAATAAATATATATCAGTGGACTTTACACACCACGTTAGCCTAAGTAAGTACCGTAAGGACTTGTGGTACTATACAACGGAATATATTTAAGATTTTTATTATAGAAATACATATATTTAATACATAGATAAACATCCATGACCAAGGCGGGATTCGAACCCACGATCCGCGATCGATCTGTACCACTGCGCCAGCCTGGTCGTCCGGCTTTTATCCTCCCCTCCAATGGGCCACCGGCTGCTCACAAACCTCACAAACGTATCTGCCCGGGTTAGGGTTGCCATCTCAAAAATCTGTCAACCAGGACAAGGCACGTAAGAACCCCGGATTTCGGAGCTTCCTACCCGGACGTTAGAAAATAGTATTTTTCATAAGATAGGTACTCAGAAGAATAAAATATAGTTTTTATGGTCATAAATCATGTAATATATTTTAATGCTATTCTAAACTAAATAACGAACTTTAAAAAAAATACTTCCAGTAACCATAAACATTTCTTCCAATACTTGAAATTTTTAGTCTTAGTTTTTTGAACCAAATCAATCATTCAAAAATCAAATAAATCAAATCAAAATCCGGACTACAAATAAAACCCCGCCCGGACGCTCCCCGGACGCCCTCTAAACTAGGACAAATCCGGGGAAACCCGGACGGATGGCAACCCTAGACCGGGTGCGGCGGCCCATCTCCACTGTTAAATAAACCGATATCGATGCTTATGAACCTTCTGCAAACTTAATAGCAGATGATCAAAAGTTGTCGTCTATCCTATCCTACTTATATTATAAATGCGAAATTTGTAAGTTTGTTTGTTTTTTCTTTTTGTTACTCCTTCACGCAAAACCTGCAGGACAGATTTTCATGAAATTTGGCACACACATAGAGGGTAACTGAGATTAACATGTAGGATAGTTTTATCCCATAAAAATGTTCCTATGGGATTTCATGGAATGATTTTCCACGAGATCAAAATTTACGCGGGTAAAACCGCGGGGCGCAGCTAGTACAATAAAAAGTAAAGAGTTATCTCCCTTCTCAATCTATCTATCCTTCTATAATCACGTAATCAACTAGCCAGTTGTTAGGCGAATGAGTTTTTATTAACTCATGCACCTGTATCGTGTGATGGCATAAGTACTCTACCGTGTACAGCCTAAGTACTACTTGATCTGTAGCCGAAGAGGCTGCGATAGAGATCAAGCAGCTACTGTTCGCCTTTGTTCATCCGAGGGCATTGTCCCTATCACATCTTTAGCCATACACATCACACCTTTTTAAATGTTTTTTTTTTCAGACATATAATTAATACATTACATTGCGAATAGAAACAGAACTTTTTCGGTAAAATATTTAATGTTCTTGTTGGAAATTTTATTTCACATGTAAAAAAGTAAAACTCTTTGTATGTCGCCATTTTGTAACTGTTACAAATATATTAAGTAAAAATAATAAATAAAAATATTTGGTCTGAGTGCAGTATTAGTTTAAGCTGGTACAAACATCACTTACGGTAAAATATTTCTAATCATCTTTATCTCAAAAAAGTTTAATCGCTCTCTGTAATATAATGTCACATATTAGGCCGCCATTTTGTTTACCTTTCTCATTACAATTAGTTTAATCCGTTAAAAGCACAAGTAATTAATACGAAAGTCAATTCTAACTCAACAATGCTTTGAACACACAAACCCCCGCTAAGTAAGCTGAGTGAGGTAATTACATACGGGCGTTTATGTATTCATCTGTTCTTACTTCGCTCTTGTGTCGGAGGAAACTTCGTGACACGTCGACTTGATAAATTCGTTAGCTACCACATTTTACAAGATTATCTAGAGCTGGGTTTACTAAACTTATTCAGTGGATTACTTACTGGTTTAGCTTCTGTATACTTACAGAAATTACAAATGCACAGAATATAATGATGAAAGTGAGCAAGACTTGTGCGATATGGGTTAAGTTAATCTTATCTTATTACCTAATATTATAAATGCGAAAGTGTGTATGTTTGTTGTCCGTTTGTTTGTTTGTTTGTTACTCCTTCACGCAAAAACTGCGGAACCGATTTTCATGAAATTTGGCACACACGTAGAGGGATAACTTAGATAAGGTTACACATAGGATAGTTTTTATCCCGAAAAAATGTTCCTTTGGGATGCCATGGGATGATTTTGCGCGATATCGAAATTTACGCGGGTGAAACCGCGGGGTGCAGCTAGTATAGTATATGAAACGTGTGTCTTGGGTTATTATCTCTTAGCTGCTGGCTGTGATTGCAATTTTATTGTTTCTAGTGGAAGCCGCGAGGTGCCTCCGAAAGCTTCTCTAGTCTCATCGAATCGACAACGCGGTCATCGCTCATGTCGAGTTTCGATGAACGAGCTGCAGATAGGGCTGCCAACTCTACCGGAATTACGGAATCCTCCCGGATAATATTTTAAAATCATCCGGCTCCAGGAATGCAGGTAAAATCTCCCGAACTGGCGAGTGGAGTGAAGTGGACCGGAGTGGCAGTGGCAAAATTTAAGCAAAATTTAATTATTGTAATCTCATAATGGCAAAAATGCCTACTTACCACTATTAATGACATTATAGAACTTTTAAATATATACCTATATACAATATTATCTGTTTTTTTCGGTCCTCCCGGATTTCTGTTAAACGGAGTTCGCAACATTAGCTGCAGGCGATTCAAGCCCGGATAGAAAGTAAATAGCAAAAGATATTTTAGAAATACATATCACATACCACTAACATAATATATGTCAATGACATAGATTAAAAAGGCTCTCGCAATTCGTACAGTTACAGTAGCTTATCATACACTCTCTTGTGATGTGGATGTCTGCACAAAGACTTTATAGGGGCGTGAACATTGCTGACATCATGCACACTTCAGTAACACACACTAATGTAAATTTGATGATGATGATTTAATAATGAATGCTAGCGAATAGCGGGTAGTCGGACGCGCACCTGCAACCTGTTCACGTCTCGAAATATAAGATACGCAGTATTCTCGTGAAGTTTCTGTTATTAGATATAGTACCTAAAACTTCTTTGAACATAGTGTTAAAATAGTTACGGAAAAAGTAATCTTTTTGAGATTACTCCTTACGAAACGATATTTAAGGCTCGCGGTATGAAAAAATATCGTGTCAAACGTTGACGCTCAGCATAACGTGTTACGCTTTATTTCTCTTACGCACTTTGGCTTCAGAATTGTGTTCCTTCTTGAGTAAACACGAATCGCGTGTCGGAACACACACACAGACAGTTATTAGGGTTCTGTAACCAAATGGAAAAATATGGAACCCTGATAGATTCGTGCTGTATGTGAGGGGTGTCTATAAATAGGTCTACAAAAACGATATAAAGGTTACTAAAACCATTTTTCGTAAAAATCTGTTGTTTGAAAGAAAGACGCTTCCAAATAGGAATAAATGAGTGCCCCCCCTCCCCCCCTCCTTTAACTTTTAAAATAAGAGAGCGAGAAATCTTATATGCTGTAGGTCTCAGTATAAACCATCAACGAAAATTGGTTTGAGCGAGATATAAATAATAAATTTCAAAAAAACGCATATACGACTTTGTCGTTCATACAAACGCTATAAAAAACCAAGTTACTTTATTTTCCGGTAAAAAATGTCGCAGAAACACCTATACCTTTCGTTGATGCGGAACCCTCGGTGTGCGAGTACGACTCGCACTTGGCAGGTTTTTAATACTATTCGTTGCCTTCATAGTTTATGAAAACTAATTTGAAGTATGCAACAAGCGAATTCCTATTACGAGTTATGTTTATTACATTTAGTGCAGAAACTGGAACAGTCGGAGCGGAAACGCTTCCCTGTAAACACTAAGTCTGTTACAGGCAAATTGAAATTAATGTTGTTTGTAATTAGCTTCAATAAACGCAAAGTACACAGCAATTAAGGGAATTGTTACGACTCGAACGTCGCGCAGATAAGTGATTCAGGACGGAGCGGGAATAAAGGAGAATCGTTCTTTATTTCCCTTCAGCATCACAGAATACTGATTAGTGATTATGTAGCTGTACAACCATATTGTATAGTTGTAATAAACCTGTTTGAACAGATTCTATCGCGGTTTATATAAGTGTTTTACAAACCTGACGTTTCGTCTTGAGTAAATGTATAGCACATGTTTAAACCTTAGTGGTTTTTTGATGCTATTATGTATTTTTAAAATTTTATATTGTATCTTTTATGTTGTTAATAAATAAAAAAAAAATGTTTTACAGCAACATGGTCACGGGTCTTTCACGGATGGACTCCGGTAATGTCCTGATGTCACAATAAATCGCGATAAATTCCGCTAAAATAGTTTTATTACAATGTGTAACATCAGCGTAAACTTAAGAAGAAAAAAATATATTTGTATTCATAAGTTTTGACGTACTCGCCTCACCTGGACTTATAGTTTATATGTTTGTAACGCGCGTTTCAGTTAAATATAAAAGTTTCACGTACATACAGTGCACGCCCTCTTTTCACTTATTAAGGACAGCATAAGGGTATAAGCTTCTAGACTGCCACGCTAACTAGTGGCTGAAATGTGAACCGAATGCTAGCAAATTTTTCTTTGTACGTTGAATATGACATAATATATCAACTTGTCATTGTCATTGTCTTTTGCTAGCAATTGATTCCTAAAATGATCACTAGGGTGGCGAAAGTGGCAGCACTTTCTATGTTTCGTGCACAATCCCTATTGCACCTGTTTAAAAGTTGTCTATCTACAATCAACATATACAAATGGTAAATTGTTTTAAGTCTACTCGTGACCACGGCCGTTGCATTGCGGCCGAAACGTCGAGAGTCGAGGTAAATACTTAGATTTTATAAAAACGCGATTAAGTCCCGTTGACAGTATACAAATATGTATACAAATGGTTATAGTTAAAAGGCAGAATTACAATTAATTGTAAATAATTATTGGCTCATTTTTTAACAACTTTTTTTTTAATTTTAGGCGGGGCCTTTAGGTATACATGTATATTGAAACACCCATTCTTTTGTGGTTTTAAAGGTAGATATGGATAGGATCCGCTTGGAGTGTGTGACTAGCTGCTGGAACTAGTAGCTACTAAAATCCTGCAGGTCTTCTTTACCGAGATGCCCCAGATTCGTCAGCAACAGGATACGAAGAACAATAACCCTGTATCTAAGTCTTCCCGCTCACAAACAGCTGCTCCCAATAGATCTAAATTGAAGTGGCGAGGAGGAGGCCTGCCGCCTGCCGCCTGCCATTGACCTTATTAACCGCTGGGTTGATGACGATGCAATTAGTGCCGGGTCATCGCGCACAAGTTCAGTACCAACATGTACATCCTCTACGTACTATACATCTGATGTAGGTAGTCTTGGCCATGATAATACTAATAATAATAATACCTTTATTTGCTAAACACATTGTATTTAACAATTTGCACGAATAACACAATGTGTACGTAATATACGTAATATATGTAATATACATAATATACGTAATATATTCTGCTAGCGACAGTGTTTCACAAAATGGTGGGACCTCAGTTATAGTCAGGGCATACTGACTTGACACTTCAGGACCACCATTGTTCTTTCCCTTAATGGCGAAATCATGGTAATAGAACAACACATCTTCATACCAGTTCCCTTTTGGGCTAGGCAGAGAGAAAAGAAAATATTTTACATTACCCTATAAAGTGTGAGTTTATTAGCAATAAAAATTATATAAATCTACATATAATATATATCATATTAGAATAGAAGAGATTGGCCGCACGGAGAAAAGGAGGGCTACGTATCGTTCCATTGATGCGGATGTCGTCATTACAAAAGCTCCCATATCGGGATACATCATCCATGTCTCCCAGATGCTTTTGACCCTAAGCCTAATCCCGTCACCCGACGTGCTGTCATTGCAATCGGATGAAGCTGTTTCTAGTTACCAAAGCAAGATGAGGCAAAATTAAAAGAGTTAACAGTCTACAAATGGCATACCTATAACTATTATATTGTTCTTAATTTTAGATCGTTATAAATTCTTTAACGACTTTTATCGCGGTTTAATTGTCTCAAAGTTTCTGAAGCTGTAAAGCAGATTGTAAAATAAATAAACCGCGATAAAATCAGTTAACGCGTAACTTTCGCTTAAACTTGGGATCGTTATGGTTATAATTGATACTTCAGATATAAACGATATCCGACAATATCTCGTGACGGATATCGCTATATATCGATATTCTTACGGCACAAAAGAACATTATCGAGCTGTTATCCGTGAGTTGTGAGTGAGCGCAGTAACTAGTTCACCACACAATAGCCATTGAGTCGTCTGCGAGCCATGGAGCTTCCTGCCGCCAACGCGTCACAGGTTTGTGGACGAATTTAGACCTGCACGCCCCAGGCTTCAGAAACGGCCTTTTGTTGGACGTCCCGCTCGATTGAACCAGAAATGGGACTGCATTTATTGTCTATTGTTATCTTAAGATTTCAATACGTACCTTGAGAGCTGATATTATAGATATGATACCTTGTACATGTTGTATGCGAGTAAGGGGTCAAAGGACGGCTAAATTGAACTTGATAATAATACCAATAGTATTCCTAAGATCTTAAGGTCAAGTGGTATCTTCAATGATTATATTACTATCAAGTATGTTAAGTACTTGTCTAAGGAATTAGGTAATGTTTTGGCAAACGGCAAAGGACTCAAGTCTAAACAACAAATTATAATTAATTTGCTGCTAAAAGCTGAGCAAACATCGGTGGGCGTCAAAAATAAAAAATATTCAAGCGTAGTAAAATAGAGCATCTTATGTTTATTCTTTATACATTTTATAGATAAGAAAGTGAAATTTGTTTTGGTATAATACCTTAACTTAGTTTTAAGAGGTTTGTCTGAGGACAGTATGGGGTGCTACCAACTAATTAGACATTATGAGGTGTGGAAAAGTCGAGTTTGTTAGACCTGTACATTTTTATGTAAGTAAATTACTAATAATAGTAATCCATGGTCACCTTATTATCCTAACCGTGTGCGAAGTACCGCAAGGACTTATGTTACAGGTACTTGATACTTCGCCAATCGGAGATCAATTTTTAATTATTGATGAAGTTTCTATGTCTTTTGTAAGTGTTAAATAATTATACCTAAACTAGCTTCCGCCCCCAGATATTTATACATATGGTTGTTACATACTACTCTTGC
>LUGF01007691.1:152934-170991 GCA_001625245.1 Calycopis cecrops | reverse complement strand
GTTAGGTTAGGTTAGACTATATTTATACACAGCGAGCGAGCGAAGCGAGCGAGCCTAGTGGATTGGCAAATCCTTATTTTTGCCGGACATGAACTGGGGATCATTTTTAGGGTCGATCCTCACTGGACCCCCTGTGATTTTTAAAATTTTAGAATCATACTTGGATGGGTTCGAAGTTGTTAGGTTGTTAGGATATTTTTTTTTATTTGCACTCGGAACATTTGGTCCAATTTCATAATCGGATCGACAATTTGTAATAGTTAATCATAGTGGGCCATAAGACCCAAATTTACCCCGATAGGTTCGAAGTTGTTAGGTTGTTAGGATATTTTTTTTTATTTGCACTCGGAACACTTGGTCCAATTTTATACTTGGATCGACCACTTGTTAATCATAGTGGGTCAGAAGACCAAAATTTATAACATGACTGATTAACCGGTGTTTTATTTAGAATAACTTACAACATAATAGTTTTTTACGAAGTGAAAGTTCTTAACAATTTAATAGGTAACGTATTCACAAAAAACGGATTAAATGTTTCGTTGCACTAAAAGGATAATTAGATTTACTATGAGTTAACAGATAGTAATTCAGTAAAATAGATTAGGTTTAAACATCAAACAGTTTAGTATATTTGATTTATTTGATGCGCAAATTTAGTGTGCAATTCAGTATTTTTGTTAGCAATTTTGAATACTTTGATAGAAAAATGTGGATTTACAGTTGTAAGATTAAATACTACCCTTTATTTATTAAATTTAAGTATTACTAAAAAACTATTAGCGTTGTGCACTTCTCTTACAGGCAAACACGTATAGATGTGCCAAATTTCACACCTTCGTCCGGGCAATTACAAACTATAAGCACATTACATTACTAACGTTCCATTACATAGATATAAGCTGGAAAGTATTTTTATATCCTCATAAAGTTCGCTAAAATGGAAGAAAAACAAAACAAAATATTCAATTTCCTGGCACAAACATTGTACTCGCTCTATGGCGCTGCGCTTATTTCGTTCGAGTATCCGATCGTATTTTTAAAGCATTGTTTTTGCAGCTTTGTCTTCAAAACGTTGCGATTTTAAAATGTACAAATTCAAATTCAGAAATGTACAAATTCACAACTGTATTTAATATCTCTTTCGTAAATGTATTTTATAAAATTGAAACGTATACATTCAATGTAGAGTTTTAATTAATATTGATTAATACGTGCCTCTAGATTTGTGCACTGAAATTCTAAATACGTCAAATATATGAAATTATAATCACCAGTGAGCCCACGAATTTCGAAATTCGATCTAAGTGAAAATTTCTTGTAATTAAAAACTAAATATTATAATATGACATGTTATGTCATCGTAACTAAGGTAAACAATCAATACATAGTACTTTTAAAGCAAAGTCACTTTCCGCCGTCTATGTGTCTCTATGCTTAGATCTTTAAAATTACGCAACAATTTTTGATGCGGCTTTTAATAGATAGAGTGATTCAAGGGGAAGGGTTATATGTATAATAACTCCATTTTTTAATTCCGATATACACGTTAGCGAGCTGCGGGCGGAAGCTAGGTTATGTATAATTTTCAACACTTGCATCAAATGCATGTTAGTGTGTGTAAAGTTTTATTTATTAAATTAAAGTACTTTATAAATATTATTATTCAAATATATTAGCGTTCTGCACTTCTCTTACACGCAAAGTATACCTAAGTGTGCCAAATTTCATATTCCTCCGTCCGCGCAATTTTCGTAAAAATGTTATCGAAGTTTTTGCTCACGTATTAATATATAGATATAGATGTAGGTATATCATATATGTTCCATAGTATAAACATTTGTATTTATGTTCACTAGCAATTGGAACCACCACTATTTAGATCCACCCTCAGTATATAGGAATTTCCGTTAACTTTGAGTTGAACTGCAATGTAAATTAATTACGACGCTCATAAGCCGTAATAATAATTGGAAGTAAATCAAGCAAACAACATATTATGAGATGTGATCGGCTGTCTTCGCGTTCATTGAAAAAGGCTTACGTCCATCAGTAGACAGAAAAGGTTTAATAGTGATGGCAACATTGAATGTAACACAATAAGTACTAGTACTCGTCGCCTACCACAGTCGTTTGAAAAAAGAATAGATCGTTTTACTCTAATTTAAAAGTTTCCAGCCAGTGCCTGGCAGGTGCGGGTTTTATTACAAAATAAATCAAAATATGATATTCCAACGGTGTCATTGTTGTGATAAGATTCATCTCAAATTCTAATTTAAAGGAACCCTGGTGAAGATGTCTTAAGTTTGCGCGAATATTACATACTACAATAAAACAACTTTAACTGATTTTGTCGCGGTTTATTTTATAATTTTAGAAGCTTAGTCCACAATATGCCCGTCAACTACCCTGAAGGTGCCGTAAGGCAAAGCCGGGGGGCCTCGTGGCAGAATGTTCGCGATCCCATGGCGCCCCAATAACGGCGAGATGGACGAGCCGCTGGGGTTTAGTGGGTAAACCGGCACACGGCCGGGAGTCCCACACTCCTCGGGGTTACTACACTCCCCCGGGACTGGTGCGTACCGCATTCCCTAGCGAAAAAAAAAATGTCCTCCCGTGACCATGGTTGCTGTGAAGCTTCTCACGTGGGCTTGTAAAATAAATAATAAACCGCGATAAAAACTGTTAAATCTGTTTTATTGTAATGTTGGTAAAGGTTTATTGCAAACGATAGAGCTTTAACGATTAGATAAACAAAATAAGGTGAGTAAATCGAATTGTGTACCACAGATTGTAAAACTGTATGCAAATTGCACCTGCGCGAGATACCATCAGGAGCATTAGATATTCTAACAAGTTTTCTATTGCAATTGTATCAACCCCTAACGTTTTTATGTTTGGATGAAGCGGATTCAAATTAACTAATTCGTTGCTTGCTTTTTAATTTTAGGGAAAGATCCGGATTTAGCTGGATTTATTTAGATTGGGGTGCATTAGAGATAAAGTAGATAAGGCAACTAAATTCGTGTAATAAATTGAGCGTTCTATTTAAACCTGACAATGGACAGATATCGGGCTTTTTAGGACATTTTACTGCAAATGTAACGAAATGAGATTAAAATGGGATGTTTTTTTCCCATTTTGTTATTAAAAATAGAATTAAACATTTAATTAAATATGTATTCATTTGGCATCAGCCATTGTCAGACTCGGCAAAATTATTGTTTACATTAAGTTTTAGATTAAGGTATTTAGAATAAGGTTTGATAGGATTGCCGTTGTCATTTTATGTACAAAATTCCTGTATAATAAATAAAGAAAAAAAAAAGAATGAAATATTTAAATCCACCACCGTTGATGCACTGCCCTGAAGAGAACCGGCGAAATGAAGTAGACCTCACCAGACAATTACGTAACAACAACGTCACATCACCAAGCCAGTTTCCTAACGAGGTAAACAGACAGTACACAGTGCCACACATCACGATCTTACACACTGGCCTTACTCCACAATACACATTCTATTATACGTTTCAATGACTAAAAATATTGTATACAAATATTATAAATGCGAAAGTTTGTAAGAATGTTTGTTACTCTTTCACACAAAAACTGCTAAACGGATTTTCATGAAACTTTACAGTAATATAGCTTTTATATCTGAATAACATAATAAGTTAAAATTTATGGGGATTGTTTATAATTCGAAATGCACGCGGGCGAAACCGCGGGCGAAAGCTAGTATTGTATAAGTCCAAAGATAGGTGAGTGCTGACCGCCCCTATATTTCCGTTTCAGCTGAAAAAATAAATTAAAAGAAAATTTTAATTTTAGCGTAGACACTTAATTAGCGGTCGCGACTCTGACGTGTGCTCTCATTGACTTCAAAGGATGCATCATCATCATCAGCCTGCGGCAGTCCACTGTTGGACATAGGGGTCACTGGCCTCAAAGGATTGTTGTGGGTTAAAAACTAACTAACAGGTTAAAATCTTAAGGTACATAACCTGTTAGATCTGTCTTGCACATTACTTATATTTGGAGACAAACATTCTAATAAACATTGTTTTCAGTGTCCAATCGTCAGCATGACGATCGAGGCTGCGTAAAGTAAACGAAAGTCGTTACTGTTTATGTGCCATCAGATACACACCGCACGAAACGCGACAGCACATCTCATACTTTACGCCGGTTTCGTGTAATCGAGAGGTACCCGATCGTGCCGTACAATTCGGCTGCATTGCGTGGCACTACCTCTTACTGAGTTACAGGTACGTGGTACATTTAACTCAATGGTTACAGGAAGGCTTTTCAATATACAAATCACTCTCAACCTAAATAGATCTATCGTCATAAAGGAATGGCGCGTATTTTATTCCAGCTCTGTTTAAATGCAGAATATAATTACTAGAAGTTTGAAAGCCCCGCACTATATCTGTTCTAGGGTATCTGACACAAGCGCCATATAAAATGACAGCTCTCTTGAATCTTGATAGCGAATGATGCTCCAATTGTAACTCTATACGGGCAAGCCTCTGAGAACCCATTGTGCGATTATATGGGCTACGTATGTGACAATTTGTAAAACTAGAACACAATAGAAATGGCATCACATAATGGCGTACTCAGTTTCTCGAAATTCTACCTCATGTGATATATTTGTAAAATTATTTATATGGTTATGATAATTTCATGTCTTTGAATTGGTAAAAGATTAAGTCCTGGACAAACTAAAACTGCGCATCTAAAAAGGCCTAACTTTAATCAAAACTTTTTTTATCTGTTAACATTAATTTGTAGTAGAAAGTTGAGAGCATTTTCAATCCTTTTTCTGTCCACTGCAAAACTAATACAGAAAGAGAATTGAGAATTGCATAAAAAGAAAGGAAATATTCTGTTCGAAATATGAATTTGAATATTCGCCCATTCCTGACAGCCCTCGCACAGACAAAAAATATTCACCATAAATCCAGCTTATATTATCCTCGGGCCGACGTATCGGCGGATGATTATGCATAATTTATGCGTGGCTTGGGGTCAAGTGGGCGCGAACTCGTGGGGCGCAGGCTCTTTTATGTTTTTTGTGAATGGTCAGTAAATGAGCGAACATTCGCACCTTATGTCGAGATGAGTCGGCCCGTTTCGGATTATCGCGCGAACAATGATCATATTAACACGCTTTTATTAGATAACCAAATGTGTTTTTAACATTATGCGGGAAAATGGTTTGTGCATAGACAAATAATAAATAATAAAGTACAATGTGTTGTATATTTACCGGGATATTTGTCCGATGCAAACTTTAGTCGATTCTAGTCTCGATTTTTTTTTAATTATCACATCAACTGTAAGCAAACATCAACAAGCTTCAATAAATAAAAAATATAAAATATAAAAATAAATAAATACTTGGTTATTATTAAAGATAAGTATCACAAAGTGTTCTTGTAAAACTGGGTTTATTTCATTCTATTTTTTTCTACAATCGCAGTGTTTGAACGTGAAAGCTATCGAACAGTGTACCCTCCCTGTGACCCACGGGTCGACACTGCCTGTAAATGTATCACAGTTCCGCAAGTTCGCCGTAACTCTACGAGCTACAGTACGTGCTACGCGTACAGATGAATATTTTTTACAAATACGATTCGTACATACGTAACTACGTAACATCACTACATAGTATAAAACAAAGTCGCATTCTGTAGTCTGTGTGTCTGTATACATAGATCTTTAAAATTATTCAACAGATTTTTTTTAATAAATAGAGTGATCCAAGAGAAAAGTTTATATGTACAATAATATTGAATTTAACGCGTGCGAAAGCAGTATAATGTGAGGACTAGCTTGTTTCAAATACTATTTAGCTAGTCAGCTCAGAAGAAAAGATGGTTGATGCGCCAGTAAGGTTTCTAAAATGGAGGCCGTCGACGTAGACGACGAAGTATGTGCAAACAATGGAGGAATTAGCAAAACCATGTGAGAAACTTGTCGAAAGATGGTTGGATTAGTGTTAATTGATAGAGCAGAAGTGACGAACAATAAACCGAGATATCTACTCTAATAATATAAAGAGGCAAGATGTGTTTGTTTGTTTGTATTGAATAGTCTCCTAACCTACTGGACCGATCTGAAGCATTATTTTACCATTAGAAGTAGGGTTGCCATCTCAAAAACCTGTCAACCAGGACAGGACACGTAAGAACCCCGGATTTCGGAGCTTCCTACCCGGACGTTAGAAAATAGTCTTTTTCATAAGATACTCAGAAGAATAAAATATAGTTTCAATGGTCATAAATCAATTATTATTTATTTTAATGTTATTTTAAACTAAATGATGAACTTAAAAACAAATACTTCCAGTAACCATAAACATTTCTTTCAAAACTTGAAATTTTTAGTCTTAGTTTTTTGAATCAAATCAATCATTCAAAAATCAAATCAAAATCCGGACTACAAATAAAACCCCGCCCGGACGCTCCCCGGACGCCCTCTAAACTAGGACAAATCCGGGGAAACCCGGACGGATGGCAACCCTAATTAGAAGGGATAATGCAACTTATCTCTGATGAACGTGGGCTATTTTTTACCGCGGAATATGCAGAATTCCCATGAGAAAACTGGTAATAGTCTAGTGTAAGGTTCGCTGTTACGGGCACATAAAACATAAACAACTTGGCATTGTTCGACATAACTTATACACTTGGCCGTCTCGTTAACAAGTCTAAAAAGAATATAAAACATCCTTGTTAAATAAATAACAGAGTAAGTTACTTAATAAAAATATACATTTTCTAGTATTTGGTGTTATTCCACAAAAGCGGGGGAACGTAACAAATGGCCGCCACTTACTCTCGCCGGAGTTACGTGGACGAGGTAGTTTCTGCTTTAATAACATAGCGCCGGGTGTAGTAATAACAATATTCTTATACTAGCTGCCGGCCCCGGCTTCGCATGCTATGTCATCCACCGCTACCTAGGTTTCGCTACTAAAATAACCTGAGGATTTCTCTTTTATATTATAAGAGGGAAAGCGAGCAGTCGGAGTCAATGTCATCATAGACATCGCCATAGAGGTTATAAGTACAAATGCGTTGCCCCCTTGCCTCCTCCCTCTTCGATGGGCCACTCGCTACAAAGTCTGAAAATGTCATAAAATATCTGTCACTGCTTCGAAACAATAAACATAAATTTTATTCAAGCGTAAACTAGATATTGGAGAATTAGGAGTATAAAAGTTCTCGCTCGTAATTTTTATTGGTAGAATGTAATAACTGAAGTAAATAAAGTTAGGATAATAACTCTAATTAATGAGGGAATTAAGGTAGGAATAAGTCGGTAAAGGCAGCCTTAGATAAACATTTAGGTAATCGGATGATTCTAGTTCTGTTCATCTAATTCCTTTTCTATATTATACCACGTGAAACCGCGGTTTTACCCGCGTAAGTTACGATCCCGAGGAAATATCGAGGTGAAAAATAGATGTTGGCCAATTCTCCGACCTATACGATATGCACACAACATTTAATGATGATTGGCCCTGCCGTTTCGGAGGAGTATGATAGCTAACATTTTGACATGAGATTTTTTTATATACATAGAGATTAATTATACTTTATACCACATTAATTTATTTATTATCACCTAGCATTTAAAAAAAATGTAAAATGTACTAATATAAATTAAAACTAACATAATATAAGTTACAAAAGTAATAATTCATATTTCGTAGAGGTTATAAAAGAAATCCTTATCTCACCCAGGCGTAAGAGACGGCACATGCGAGCCATTACAACGCCCATCAAATATCTGTTACCATTAAACATCAGGATGCATTCATACAAACATTATCTCCGCACACAAAAGTCATTAAACCCCCAAAACCAACCCCTCCGCGGTTTACAAGCGGACAATTATATTTAATTTCGCGATGCACTTTTTAAAGTGTCCCAATATGGCGCCACCCCAGCGGTACTGTACTACTGACGATAATAAACCGTGACATTTGTTAAAAAATATATCGCGGAGGGTATCGGTTTAAATTTCAATTGTGCTCAAGTGGCACTTGTTCGGTGCACCCCGTAATCGCGCATTACCGACGCATAATATAGCACGCTATAAATTATACAACAATGAAATTGTAATGAATTATTAATTTAAAATTCTTTACATTTTTTTTTACATTACATTAAGTGTAGTCTATGTGTAGTTCTATTCAGTAGTCACTATAACTAGCCCGAATAACTGCTGAGGTAAAGCATGCCCTAAACTACCAGTCATAGATAATAATATATTATATTAGACATAAATACTACAGATGTCAGTACGGTCTTTTTTTGTAAGTTATTACTCTTCTTTTATAGCATAAGCAAAGTGGCAAAGTGCAAAAGTAATTTCCAGATACAAATTATGGTGTGATATATCGTATTGTCTTGATTTTCAAATAATTGTAAGAAGTGATGGTAGCTGGTGATTATGAAGTATATTAACACAATTTAAGATTTATGTTTTCATTAAATAAAAACTGTTCAAAATTCCTATGTCTCTTTCATTTTATTTTTATTTGATAACTTAAACGGCATGAAATGAGCATTTTATTTCTCGAGCATTTCTTCGTTGAAACTAATTTTGTTGAAACGTGAGTTGTATGTTAACAGTTGTATATTAGCTTTTTGTGATTCATTTGTATTTTAAAATCTTATTCTACTAAAGTCACTCTTATGAAATGTTGGATGCAAAAGTTAACTCTATGTTTAGAAAATATTTTCTAGCTTGTTGAATTTTCGCCTTTATTTTTTTTTATTTATATGCTTTCGTAATATTAATCACACATACATTCATGTAACCGCCATAACTTTAACAGTATGGCATTATTACATCATATCCACGGCAATATGCTCTCAATGGAGACATCAAACGTTTTTTGACATTAATCCCTTTTTCCAAAAATAACAGCGGGTGTCGGGCGCGAACTTGTTGCCCTTTACCCTTTATTATTAAAATAATAAAGAAAACAAAATTGCTTTAACCCGTTGTTAACCCTTCACATTTGTCATTGGCTGTATGCGGTGTGTTCCTTGTCACTAGAATGCTAAAAACTCGCATGTGTCGCTAGTGCGGTGGCGCGAAACCGAGAATTGTAGATAATAAATAATACGTGACCCCTTTCGAATGTAAACAGTCGTAAATATCGTGCGCTCTGTATCTATTCATTCCGTCTCCCCGTTGGAATTGCTGGAACAATACTTGAGTATTCGAAAACGGATAGATTCAAAGGGTAGCGCCGTATGGCGCGAAATCAGGTAATGTGACGTATTTATAAGGCAAGATATTGGACAAGTATAACTTCAACGCAAATTAGAATGATAAAAATGACGTCATATTAATAAGACACAATAATCAGGAATGATTACATCACAAGACCCGCAAAAGAAAGCTGGAATCTTACTCTACTTATTGGATGGTCCGTGTTATAACATAGCGTCAACATTGAGACCTAGATTTAAAAAAAATGAGGTTAAATTCATAGAAACAAAAGTCCATATTGATATTGATATAAAAAAATATTGTTTAAATATACAAATGTAGGCGCGCTTGATTGCGCTTTTGTGTATTGTGTTTTTTTATGACAAAGGCGCGCTGGTCCAATAGTTGGCGAATGTTTTTCGCATCTGGTATTATTTGCGTAAGTTATGTTGCAGTGGTCTTTGATAGATTTTAATCGGCAACATTGCCTTTTTTTGGGAGGGAATATATTAATTATTACAAATGTAAATTTCGACTTTATTAAGATATAAGTAGGTATTTCTCTATCTAGAATAATGTTGTTGTTCTGAATCATCCGTGTTAAATTAATGTAAGTGTAAAATTAATATTATAAATGCGAAAGTTTGTATGTTTGTTTGTTTGTTACTCCTTCGCGCAAAAACTGTTGAACCGATTTTCATGAAATTTGGCACACACATAGAGAGTAACTCGGATTAACACAGGATAGTTTTTATCCCAAAAATGTTCCTATGGGTTGCCATGGGATGATTTTCCACAGGATCGAAATTTACGATACGCGCAGCTATAACACAATAAATATAGCAAGTTAAATATAAAGTAGACACGGTTTAATAGTGGCGTAACAATTACAAGAATTCTAACATTCCTTGGTTTAGCTTCTTCATGTTGTGGGGGAGGGCTTTGCCACAGGCCCGCCAGTAGTCACGTCGCTACAGTCAGGATAATCAAACTGGAGGCCGGAGGGTCTAGATTTGTGAAACGTCTAGAATGCAATGTTGTTATAGTAGCATGTACAGGAGGTAGACATCTCGTATGATTGCTAGAAATACACTTGATTTCCAAAACTGAAAACCTCGACTTTGGGGGTAGATTTATTATGTTTATTTTTTTTATGGTATAAGGGGGCAAGCGAGCAGTCGGAGCCATTTTTATGACTACCGACTGCCCTCCTTTCTCCTCCCACCTTCACGGGCCACCGGCTACTTACAAACCGCACGAAACGCGACAGCACAGCCGTCACTTTACGCCGGTCTCGTGTAAGCGAGAGGCACCTCCCCGGTCGTGCCGGCCCAATTCGGCTGCATGCAAGCATGCAGTACTCTACACTACCTATGCCTAAATAATTCCTAAGATACGAGTCAAGGCACGCGTTATTTCAAAAATATGTGGAGTATAATGATGTGATATATGAAACATCAGTGAATGTACGCCAAGCGTAACACATTACTGCGCTTGTCTCTTGTGCACATCTCTCTTTTATTTGATCATCTCATCTCACTCTTATTTGATCTGGTACCTAAATAAAACAGAGAAAGAAACACAGTTTTTTGTTCAAGTGGTACGTCGTGTAATAAGATGCTTGTAAAGTTTTATTTTCCCCGGGGCCGTAAATTCAGAACGTAAGGCAGAAGAAATGATAATGTATCCGAGAGTTTGAGCCGCCTTTTATTTCCACGAATAAATCTTAACCGTATAGAACGTGTTTCGAGACACCTTCTCCCTTATATTTCTCACTAGCGGACGCCCGCAACTTCGTTTACGTGAATCTGTTTTTTTATCACTGTTTAAAAATAGCCTTCCTCGCTAAATGGACTAAAACTGAAGGAATCGGACCAGTAGTTCCAGAGATTAGCGCGTTCAGATAAACAAAAAACAAATTCTTCAGCTTTATATATTATTAGTAGGTATAGATTTAATTTATCAATTAATATAAACATACAGGAATATTTGAAAGAATTGCGTAAATATTTGCCTAACACACAGGTCATCATATTATTGCTTTGACTTGTCAAAGAAATTAGTGACATGGCACTGAAGTGTATACATACTATTTGCTCGTGACTGTACACGTTCTTAGTTTTTTTTTTAATAGTATAAGAGGACAAACGAGCAGTCGGCTGTTTTCATTTTCCATTTTCATGACTACCGACATCTAAAGACATCCGCATAGAGGTTAAACATATGCGTTGCCCTCCTCCCACCTCCATGGGCCACCTCTTAGTTATTACTCATGGTTTGTATTTCCTATGTATTGCATGTACATATAATTACTTATCATTAATTAATTAATTGTGGGTAAAACAGTGGGTCACAGCTAGTCTTACATGTCTTTATCATTTCAAGTGACGCATCTAGAGAAAAATGACTAAATTAGATATTAAATAAATGTCTCTCTCAAGACAATGTTGGTAGGCACGTAATGTATTTAGCCTAGGATGCTTCGCTGAATACAAATACTAAGTTCTTTTAATATAATATACTAGCTGTATCCTGCGTGCGTTGCTGCGCGTGGCGCCATCTGTCGAAAATTGGTCGTACCAACTCAGAAACATTCGAGGGCTCATGCACAACAACTTTGCTAAAGATCATCACATGATCAAATGTATAGTTTACGATTCTATAAAGAACATACAGACTAACATTCATTTTTATATATAGAAAAGATGAACTGTGAGCGTTTTAAACGAGTGCTGTTGCCGCATGGCATGTGCATCAACACGGCACGATTGGAAAATCACCCCAACAGATGATATCAGTCATAGGATTGTGAAACTACCGGTTAGCTTAATAGGACCCAAAACTTGTTCTTTCGACGTATGACCAGCGCAGCGCCCGGTTCAGGTGGCGGCTTAGGGGGGCTGTAGTACCGGGCCAAGTAAGGTTTAATTAAGGGCCTTAAAATCATTTTTGTGCCCCTTTTTCACTCCCAAGTCTCCAAGTCCCAGCCCACCAGAGCTTAATCAGGCGCTGCGATGCTGTAAGTTGTGACATGTACTCACACGTACGCGCAAGTGACGTATTAACCGGTAAATCACAAGCCCACGAGCTCCACACATAAATTCTCCCCGGGAGATCACGCAGGAAGTTTAATCAGCACTAAATCAGCCTTGTGAAGGCTGCCGCGATAACGGGTGGACTGTTTTTTGGGTATCGCGGTCGCGAAATTAATGATTCACATGTAACAAGTAAAAATGGGTCGCTTTTTACGCGTTTTTTTTAACTATACCTACTGACGGAAACCCAACTTCATCGGCTCTAAGAGACTCGTTTCGTGCGGTGTGTAAGTATCCGGTGGCCCATGGTAGGGGAGAAGAAAGGAGGGCAACGCATCTGTATCCAGGTGCCAACTGTAAATCAAAACAGCACGAAACCGACGTTTGGCACTTTAATGTGTCCTGTTCACGGCGGATATATTCTGCTGCGACATATCACGTACAATATAAACATAACAACAATAATAATAAGTAATATCCAACACACGTAAACTATGAACATATAAATTAGAGACCTAAGTACATAACCATTTTCCGTAAGGCAGAACAAAGGTTGAGTTAACAGTTTTATTGCACGAATATAGATTCTCCGTTTATCTAGAAGATAAATGAATACTTTAATTATGCAAATACCCGCTTATTAAGTACAATGAAACGATGGTTTTGTTAATAGAATTATTTAAGCGTCCGCGGCGCGGTGAGATATGAAATATCTTCATTTGCCGCTTCAATTCAATTTATCTCATTGTTTTCCAAATTTATTTGTTGCGAAACTTTGATGAGGCTGTGAATTTCGGAATTTTAATTCGCCTTTGTCTGTGTGTATCTTCCACAACATTGTGAAGTGATTTCCACAATTGTTCTTTTGCCCGTGAAATTAAGAACTTCTAATTTTACCAAAGTTTATAATTTAAATAATGTATTTATATATCGAACACAATGTAGTGAAATTATTAATAATTTCCTAATTTTTCAAAGGTTCCTCGAAAACGCTTTTTCGATAGCCAGGAGTACCTTCATAGTGTTATAGTACAAAAAATTTAAAATTAATTGGGCGAGGTCTGGTAAACTTATTATAATTGCTCGTCTAGATATAAATGAATATTCATATAATTTATTATATTATACATTCAAAACAACATCCCTACGGCCTACCACAATATGTACCTACCTACCACAAATAGGAAACACAGTCACATGCTAGACTTGTGCCCACACACTGTTTTGTTGACGTTAAAACTCTTTCCAATTCAAAAAAATAATCTGAGAAATAGTTTAATTTTTCTGTCGTCACACATCGTGACGTAGCAGTCTCAGCTGAGATTCAAGGGCGAGCCCTTCACCTGATTGATGGCTCGGCTATTTGTCACGCTGGTCGATATCGGATTCGACCCATCCTTCATTTTGTGCAAGGTTTTCATCAGCTTAATGTTTCAGCGTGACATACGTTAAAAGAAGCGTAATCATTTACTGTGTGAGTTCAGTACATTTTTTGTTTGCGTAGGCGAACAAGCGAGCAATACTAATTGTCATGTAATTCCGAAAAGATCAGCTGCCGACTTGCCCCCTTCGGTACGCCCATGACAGCATAGACATTATTTCAAGTCGATATTATGTGAGTTAAAGGGCTTCCCTACTGGGCCAATAGCTGGGCAATCTCAGAGGAAATACCGTCAAAATAGTGTCGTAACTTTATTGAACTTGCTGCTAAAAGGCGAGTTATAGTTTTACAATCTTTTATAAAGACATTGAGTTGAATTATCAATAACTAAGTCATTTACTTAATCTTAGTGGTTGATTTATAAACGAGATGATAAATTGCTACACGCAGTTTCACCATGACTGAAAAAAACCAGGACCAACGAAGCGCAGCTATAACCGGCAAGTTTTCAGATAAAACATGTTAATCGCTGTAAAACGTGCATTCATCAGGTGGATTACAAAGATAAGGTGGAGCTTACGGTGTTCGCTGCAAATTAATAATTTGCCGGCCAAAAGCGATGTTAATTTTTTTGATTTCCAATTATATAGAAGACTAGCTGGTGCCCGCAACTTCGTTCGCGTAGCGTAGTTCTATTATAATCAAAGTTTCTTTCAAATTTTCGGATCCGTAGGATAAAGTATAATTAGATAGCTACTGAATTTACTGTAGGAATGAGCAATTTTACCGCAGTAAAAAGTGTTCTAGATGTTGACCAGTCTTAGTATCTATACACCACAAGTTTCATTCAAATCCGTCCAGTGGCTTCGAAGATTAGCCTGGACACACAGACAGACAAAACATTCAAAAAACATTGAAGTGTTCTAATATTATTTTAACATCGCCCGCAATTAGTTTTACATAAATATATTCAATGTACACACACGCAATGTTCTGTTTTATTATATGTTTAGATATTTCATATATATTCCATTAGAACGCCAGGGAAGAGAAAACTATAGAGAGGGGTTCAACGGCTGGGTCGTTGATTTGAAAACCACACGATGATGGTATGACAGTGGTGTAGTTAAATTAGAGCTAGCAGACAGGAAAACATAACGCAACAACATAACTTGATATTTTAGACCAAAAATGATGATTTCATAAAAATATTTAGTACACAGATACACAGAGTAAGAGGTAGTGCCACGCTACGTGCATGCGGCCGAATTGGGCGGCACGAGTAGGTACCCCTTCACGACACCCGCAAGATGTGACTGCTGTGCTGCCGCGTCTCGTGCGGTAAGTAGCCCGTGGCCCATGGAAGAGAGAAGAGAGCAACGCATCTGTGTAACCTCTATGCGGATGTTTATGGGCGTCGGTAGTCATGAAAATGATTGCTCGTTTGCCCCGTCATACTATAAAAAAACAAATATAAGTATACAGAGGTATTATAGTCTTTCCCGGAAAAATGCATGGCACGCATTCAACAGTATAATTGAAATTAGAATCACCCCTGATTGATTCCCAAACGATCTCTACTGAGTCGAAAATATCTACATCTCCATCCATTTAAATATTGACCGAAGATATTAATTTTGCTACGGGCTAAGTCTTTGGACGTCATAACCGAGTCTAATTGAAGCATCCGCTGGGGTGGAGTTTTAAATTAAAACTTGATTGTTCGCCCAAATCTGATGTTCTCACGGATCATAAATATTAACCCTCTATTATGGGGGTTATTATTAAATTGGGGTCATCTTATAGGGGTCATGTTCAATCCAAATTCCAGATTATATACGTCCGTGGAACTAAGGTCGAGTCAGTATGTTTGTGGTGGAATTTCTCAGAAACGGCCCGAACTACAAGGAAATTTTCTGCGTGTATTCAGTAGGTTTGAAAATTTAACTTAATTCTGTAAGTCTATATCTATTGCCTATCAGACTCATTGTAACATTTTATTTCCCTAAATTTAACGTCTAATTACATTAAAAGTAATCTTTTTAGGGTTCCGTACCCAAAGGGTAAAAACGGGACCCTATTACTAAGGTTCCGATCTCCGTCCGTCCGTTCGTCCGTCCGTCCGTCTGTCACCAGGCTGTATCTTATGAACTATGATAGTTAGACAGTTGAAATTTTTCACAGATGGTGTATTTCTGTTACCGCTATAACGACAAATACTAAAAAATTAAATAGTATGAATACTTAAGGGGCCCCCGTGATTTTATTGCTCCCATACAAAAGATAAGCTCCCGTTTTCGTAGATAATGGTACGGAACCCTTCGTGCGCGAGTCCGACTCGCACTTGGCCGGTTTTTTGTTTCATGAATCACAGAACAGCAAATGCAAAAAAAAAATTAAAAATATTTACCCTTCACAAGGGGCCCCAAACCAATGTTTAAGCGGGGCCCCGCCAGCACTCTACGATATGAAATTTAATGTACGTAGGTAAATTAGGTATGGGGAACTGAGTAAAGTGACTCAATAACAATAACAATAGACATTTGCATGTTAATCAACATGCTGGAATGGAAACATGGTGGAATTTAACTAATTATATTAACAATCATCTTGTTAACATGTTCCTGCAAATAAATAAATTATATTCCATTCTTCTAGATCTATTTAATATTTCTATCGTATAGATAGTGATTCTCAACCACTGTGCCGCGGCACTTTTGTGTGCCGCAAAATTTCAAAAGTGTGCCGCCAAATTTTGCAAATATACCTATATTAATGTTAATATTATTAAATTATATCATTTAAAAAGTAAAATCTTTATAAAGTTATTATTGTAGTATTTCGTATATTTAAAATTTTTGTCATAAACGATTTATGCAGTGTGTTGTAGTAAATAAATAATTTTTATCTTTTTCTTTGTGTGCCGCCAAATTTTGAAATCGTTAAATTTGTGCCGCAACAAAAAAAGGTTGAGAATCACTGGTATAGAATATAGATAATATACTAATGATAAAAAAAGAGGAAAGATTTATTTGTTTGTTTGTATGTCATTCGGCAATATCGATAATCCTCCAAAACTACTGGACCGATTTTATGCTTTCTTTTACATAAAGAAAGCTAAATGATCAGAAACATAGACTATTATATTACGATTGAATAATTTATGATTTGGCCGCTTATCGAAGGGACCACGGGTCAGCTAGTAAAGTATAAATAAATAATAATAAATAAATATCTGTGGACTTTACACACCACGTTAGCCTAGCCCCGTGCTAAGTACCGTAAGGACTTGTGATACGAGTACTAGACAACATATTTAATATGTTTTATAAATTTAAGAAATTTATATATTTAAGATTTTTATTATAGAAATACATATAATACATATATAAACATCCATGACCAAGGAGGATCGAACCCGCGACCCCTGGCGCAACATGCTCCACTTATCCGAATACCCTGTACCACTGCGCCAGCCTGGTCGTATATTTCCACCTGAGCTGCTCGAGTCACGGCTGTTTGTGACTGACCCGCGGCGCTTGTTGGGAGAGGCCTATGCCGACACTGGACGTCTTCTGGCTGTTGGCAATGGTTCCAAGTGGTCAGCAGTTAGAGTTGCGCGGGTAAAACCGTGAGGCGCAGGTAGTAATAAAATGGTTAAGCTTTTTTTTACGGGGGCAAACGAGCAGTCGGAGAAATTTTCATGACAACCGACGCCCATATACATCCGCATAGAGGATATGCAGATTGCAGATCTCTCCTACCTAGGGAATGCAATCCCGCAGGAAATTCTCAATCCCGGTATTTGCGGGACTGGACATTTTCGATCCCGCATGAACAAAACTTCATGCATAATTTATAACTTCTGACGGTACGTAATGAAACAAATCTAATTATATAATCATTTATTAAATAATTAACTTACTTATTTAAAATTGAGAAAGTTGGAAAACTAAAAATTTTTAAATTAAAATTGGCAAAATTAGAAAACTAAACATTATTTTAAAAATAACTTCTTAAAAACGTTAAGGTGTTGATTGTTTCATCTGCTAAACGGCTCCTGACCTTACAAACTAAATGACCAACAGCAGAAAATGCTCGTTCTCCTAATCGTCGTCGTTCGTAATACATGATTTTCAATTCTCTGCAATCCCGCAAATCCCGCTTATTTTATGAACGGGATTAATCCCGCACATGGCATGCGGGATCCTGGTATTTCGGGATCCCGGTATCCCGGTATTGCATTCCCTACTCCTACCCCTTCATGGGCCTGCACGAAACGCGACAGCACAGCACAAGAGATCACTTTCTAGTGATAGAGTAACAAATAATATCGCTCCTACAAATTAATTAAAAGTGAAGTATACGTAAGTAATCAGTGCAGACGGCGGTGACGCG
>LUGF01007691.1:131018-143892 GCA_001625245.1 Calycopis cecrops | reverse complement strand
TTTGCATCCTATAATATAATTTATATACATAAAGCTGCGTCCCGCGGTTTCACCCGCGTAAATTTCGATCCCGTGGAATATCATTCCATGGCATCCCACGAGAACATTTTTTCGGGATAAAAACTATTCTGTATTAATCCAAGTTACTATGTGTGTTCCAAATTTAATGAAAATCGGTTCAGCAGTTTTTACGTGAAGGAGTAACAAACATACAATCTTTCGCATTTATAATATTAATAGGATAGGATACTATGTAGTCTATAATGCAAACATGAACATAAGTAGATTGAGCGTTTGATGTGAAGATGTGTCATTTATCCTACCACCCCATTTACTCACGGAAACCACACGGAATAAGAGAACTTGGCCCTCACGACAGCATTTCGTGATGATTGATTTGACGCTGTCGGTCTCTCGCCGGCCACGGTCTGTCACTGTCGACCCAGAGGGAACAGAGGGTGCGCTCGTGTCTGCGCCAATACTTGTGCACTACAATTACATGTCCTACGTCGTGGCTAGTGAGTATAAACCCGAAACTCGGCTAGTTGGAGCCGTTTTCACGACTACCGACGCCCATAGACATCCGCATATAGTTTAGACAGATGCGTTGTCCTCTTTCCTCCTACCTTCCATGGGCCACCGGCTACTTACACACCGCGCGAAACGTGACAGCACAGCTGTTACTTTACGCTGTGTAAGCAAGAGCGAGAGCAATTCGGCTGCCTGCATTATTAATGTTAAGAAAAAAGCCCTCCCCAGCCCGAATAGCGGGAGTGCAGCCATTACCGGTTGGAGAAGCAGTTTACGCGGACGTCAGTTATAATAAAGTACTGTTATCGGGCGGCGGAGCGCCGTAATTGAATCGAGAGGATCCTTAAGTCCCCGTGTGACGGGGTCTCCGATCGATCCCTCTGTCCTAATGGTTAGTGGACCGCCATCAATTGTACCATCGACCCGCTAACTTCCATTGCTATCTCGTGTTTCTTGAGTTAATCAGTTCTATATATATAACACAATATTAGGTTTTATGTATAAAACAACTTTGACTCTTTCAGTACTGAAGCTCTTTTTATAGTCGACAGTCGAGACTCGAAAGCTCTCGGAATGTTTTGAAAACTACCACTGTCAATCGGCACCTCATAATTTTTATGCAAATGGTATTTGTCATAGCGTGGTGGTATGCACTTATACAAGGTTTATAAAAGCGAGAGGCATTAAATTAAACCACATATACAATAAGTGTCTACAGTTAATCCGAAACTAATAAATAAAGTTTACGACAAGTATACGAAAATACTTTTCTCAAACAAGTTAAATAGTGATAGAAAGTAATCATACTTTGTACCGGGCGGCTACAGCGAGCTCGGGGTGAATGACCCCGGCCGGCCATAGTCGACGATCAGCCGCTATATAGCGTGTACGTAGTGAGAAGAAATCTTTAAAATAAAAATTCCTATGGCTGAATTATTGCTCCGATTGATCTGATTTTTGTTGTGTAGCCTGGAAGTGATACCCTAATTATGTGGTTTCATTTAATGCCTCTTGCTTTTATCAACCTTGTATATGTACATTGTACATATATGTAGTTTATAACCTTCCTTGGTGTATAGGGTATCTAACGTCGAAATAATGTTAAAAATTGGACCAGAAGTCTAAGAAAGTATACTTCTATATAATATTAGAATAGAAACTCTATTATGCATTATTAATCGAACAGCATCAGTATACGTTTTTACTCTTGTTACCTTTGTCTCGTTACTTTTGTTACGTCCTTTTGAGTTGTCTGATATTTCTAGTTTCAGTAACTTCGTTACACGCGAGTGCTAGTCGAGACACGTACCGGACATTAGAGCGTTTCCGGACAGTTCTCGACTCAAACACGGCCAAATTGATAAATTGAAGGTGTAAACTAAATGGCATTTGACTGATCTTTATCGTGGTTCTTTCAAATTCTCTTTCTTCCTTTTAAAAGTCAGCTTCTCTTTCAAAATTTTATAGACTTTACATGTTTTAACACGATAAAAAATATTAATTTTACTAGTGCAAACATATACTGCCCGACCATTCAGCTGTTACACCACCCGTGGTCACGGGATGACTGTCTCAAAAAAGTATCTCTTTCAAAAGTCTTTCAAATTTATGTAATACTAGCTTTCGCCCGCGGATTCGCCTGCGTGGATTTCGGAGTTCAAAAATGGTGTTGTTATTATTATACATAATCTAATATTATACTGAAATATATATTATATTAAATATATACGTATTGTATGAAACAATAAACCGCTTTGAGAATCGAATTTGTCGCCGCGCATTTTAGGCGCTTTAGATATTAGACTTAAACGAAGTCAATCTTATCGTGATAATAACTTTTAATCTATTCGTCCAAATTACTTAGTGTAAAAGACAAAGTTTATCTACATTCAATACGTAAAGTGACAGATGTATCAATTTTCAAAAGAGTTCGATAAATATTCTAAAATGTGCATCGTTAAAAAATTTCCAATTTAATTGAATGTTTGGTTCACTATTTTGGTCAAAGTGACTTACACATAAAATATAGATATATGCTGTCGCGGACTTTTATTTAGAACTATTTAAGATAAATAATCCTACAGTAATTATCTTTGTGTAACTCCAACGATTAGGGCAGCGCACGCCAATATTGCTCTCAGGAGGCTGATTTTTTTCCGACTAAGTTATCGTTATATTATAACCAAATTACAAAAAATCCCTATAAATTTTAAATTATTATGTTATTCTGATATGAAAGCTACATTACTGTAAAGTTTCATGAAAAACCGTTCAGTAGTTTGTGTGTGAAAGAGTAACAAACACACTCACAAACTTTCGCCTTTATAATATTAGTATGGATAAATAATATATTCATTGTCTGTGGGTTAGGATTTTAGCCGTAGATAGACACAGTGGCGGATTAAGCTATTTCGTGACACCCTAAATGTACCTTCTGTAAAGTTCCTATTGTGTTTGACGGGATATCACATGATTGAGGCAAATAAGTGACAAGACTCACGGAATTCATCAAGTTAATATAACTTGATGAATTCCGTGAGGAACAGCTCTCACAATATCTTGAAATTGCTCTTTACTATTTGATTACTTATTAGTAGATACGTAAAGGGGTCATGGTATTTGTGGTACCCCTCCACCCATGGGAATCAGGGATATACACGAGTATTGTATACAAGGGGATTAAAACACCATCTATATTTCAGTAGGTCGTATCTCTGCACTAACGACATACCTCCCCAGAGCAAGCAAAAACATTCCCAGCTTTGTGTATACTGTTTAGTATTCTTGCTCTGTTGCATTAAATACGTTATTGTACGGATCCACTGAAGTGGAAGTTGGAAGTTGCGGAAATTCGTAACTTCAGGAATGCGCTCTAGCTCGAGCTAAACTTTATATCCACTAAATTCACCCTTTGTAAAGATACTTCGTGGACCAACGGGTAGTAAACGTCTGATATCGATACTCGGACACTTCAACTGTTTTATACCTATACGATGAGACAAAAGATACCTAATTTACCTATTAGGTACCGTACTATTTAGATAACATAGAAGTTAAACGCAAGTACTCTAACGCAAACTAGTACTTAGTATAAGATTAGTTTCTTTTTATTTGATAGTTTTTTATACGTGAGAAAGAGATATTTTCCTCTAATATGGTAGATTTTATATGGCATACGACATAAACAGCATGTATATAATTTATTATTATATGTAGATAGCAGATTTATTTCCGTTTAGTAGAACGTATTCGTATGAATATACATTAAAGATGTAAGTATACAGGGTTGATAAGACCGAGAGGCATTAAATGAAACCACATATACTATATGTGCCTACAGTGAATCCGAAACTATAAAAAAAGTTTACGACAAGTATACGATAAATAGCGAAAAACTGTTATCACGCTTTGTACCGGGCGGCTACAGTGAGCACGGGGTAAATGACCCCAGTCGGCCATAGTTGGCGATCAGCTGCGGTACAGCGTGTGCGAAGTGAGAAAAAACTATAAAAAATTCCTGTGGATAAACTATTAGACTTGCTCCGAATGATCTGGCTAAAGTTGTGTAGCCTGGAAATTATACACTAAATATGTGGTTTAATTTAATGCCTCTTGCTTTTATCAACTTAGTTACCGACATCCAGTTACAATTCCACAACTATTAAAAATGAATAAACAAATAGGACAAGAAGAGAATGGATTATGAAATGCGAGAGTATTTTTAAATCGAGTTGGTTAAAGATCCGCGCTCAAACAGGAATTAGCAATCTCTTTAGCGGGATTATATTTCACTGAAAGTTTTTAGCTCGATAACTACGTTCTATCTTTAATACCTAGTATAGTGTAGCTAGTCCTTACCAGCTGTACTATACAGGCTATTAAAGTTGGTGCCACTCTGCATTCGTGCATGCAGCCGAATCGGGCTGGAACGACCGGGAGGTACCTCTCGCATACACGATATCGGCTTGACAGCTGTGTCGCGTTCCGTACAGTGTGTAAGTAGCCGGTGGCATCTGTATAACTCATACGACGTCGTCCAACAGTCACACTACCATCGCATAAGACCATCTTCACCGGTGAATGTGGTGACCTTCTTCAGCCGAAAGCCCCACGCTCAGTCAGCCCTCACCAGTCCCGACTCTAAAAGACCTATCTGCTATCACCAGTCTCGAACCCCAAGGTCCGCCACAGCAGCTATATGTGCAGCAGTCATTCCGACTCAATCAAAGTATTTCATAACGAAAAACAAACACCCGCTTCCATTTTAATTGTTGTATCATTTAGTCTAGGGATACAATTTAACAAGATACTAATCCTTGTTATACATCTGTGTCAAACAATCCAAATCAAAGTTTTGTGTAAAACCAACAACAAACTTTCTCATATAATATTAGTACATTATTTGTCATTAGAAGTCCAAGATGAATAATGAACGTCTGCCTACAGAACTCGGTAGAGTTTACAATAAGTGAACAACAATTAATCGAGTTCTCAGTTGGAACATAGTTTATAAGATTAGTAGTTTCAGTTCAGCCGTATTGGGATATACGCGCGAACTCCGCAACTGCTAAATCGAGTTTCACACAGGCATATGTCTGTGTCGCTGCACGCCGCTGTTATAGTTTCTTGTCAGACGAATTATTAATTTATGTAATAAATGAAGTACATATAATAATACTGTAGAAGACGCCATTCTGTTTGTGCCTAGTGCGGCGCACACGCAAAAACTAATGGACGAATTTTGATGAAAGTTTTTTGTTATAGTTATTAGCACTCGGTAACATTTAGGCTATAATTTATCAATATTCATAATGCTGCAGGCGCGGTCGGTATCTCGACTTGAAATACGCTATTGTAGGGCAAAATAACGGAACAATTCGGCCACATAACATTCACGTTACCATGACAACATATTTCCAATAATGACAAGACAATGGCTGTCGGGTCGACGAGTAGACAAATAAAATATACTAGCTGTGTCCATACTGTGGCGATAAAAATTTAATGTGTATAATATGTAATTTAGTAAGAGGTAGTGCATAGTGCATGCTTGCATGCAGCCGAATTGGGCCGGCACGACCGGGGAGGTACCTCTCGCTTACACGAGACCGGCGTGAAGTGACAGCTGTGCTGTCGCGTTTCGTGCGGTGTGTAAGTAGCCGGTGGCCCATGGAGGTGGGAGGAGGAAGTAGAGCAGCGCATCTGTATAGTCTATATGCCGATGTCTATGGGCGTCGATAGTTATGAAAATGGCTACAACTGCTCGTTTGCCCCCCTGCACCATAAAAAAAAAAAATGTATGTAATCAAGTAAAACATTTAGACCAGTTAAAAAAGCTGATGTTGTTTATCACATTAATTCCTAAAATATCGGGAATGTTGTAAACAAGTACGGTAGTGTGCGAAAGTTCCGCACTTGTGTACCGCGGGTCCAAACATCTCTTTCAAATCGATGGGGCTCAAATATTCCGGTTAAACATGGCCTTTGTCCTTTGTTTCCTGCTTGTATACTTTTTGGCTGTGATGGACTGCTGGTTGGACAATCAGAACGGACATCGGAATCGGACGATAAGAAATAAAACGATTTAAAAAGTACCTACACTTGTTCGTTCATACTTAACTATGACGTAGTATCCCGTAGGCTGCCACAATCAGCTTGTCTTTACGCTTACATTTGCCGTTGTCGAAACTCGGCCAGAAGCATTACACAACTTTGTAGCCGAAACTCGGCCAAAAGCATTACTTTTTAATCTACCAAAGAGATATTAAATATTTAATTACACGGCCACAACTACAATTTCGTAGAATTTTAATGAAGACAATGCAGTTTGCGTCTGATGCGGATAATTTTATATTTGGAGTCCCGAGGCGAGGACTACAATTTATGCGCGCCGTATACGCTCCCGACCCGACAACTAAACAATAGCTATATTTAACTTTAATTGTAACCTACATTGGATTATGTTTTAAAGAGGTCGTGATAGCTTTGTAGTCCAATCTAAACTTTATAGGCTCGTAGTGCTCAAAAATAAATACAGAGTTCTTCTTCTTCTTCCTGTCCCAGTCGATCTTGGGTTGTCCCTGTATTCAGGTTTCCCCGTGTAGAAGGGAAACAAAATCTTAACGCGGACAACACTCCGTTAACAAACCCCTGCATAGAGCTTCAAGATATGTGGCGTGTCACATATCATACAGAGTATCATACAGGGTCAACGGCATCGCCTTATACCTTAGTATTTACTTTAGGAAGAGGTAGTGCCATGCTGCATAGGAGGTGCCATGCATGGTGCATGACACTGCATCTCTCAATCACCATCAAACATAATCCAATGTAGGTTGGATTATGTTTTAAAGAGGTCGTGATAGCTTTGTAGTCCGATCTAGCCGATCTAGATGTGGTGTCACGTTCCGCCAGGTTTGTTAGAGTCCATTAGGTCCAACGCATTAGCGTTCTTCAACGGCGTTACGTTATCAAAGGACTGGGATTGAAATGTATTTGAAATTGGTCTTTGGTGCGGTGTGCAAGTAGCCGGTGGCCCATGGAGGTGGGAGGAGGGAGGTTGCATCTGTATAAACTCATGCGGCATCGGTAGTCATGAAAAAGGTTACGACTATCTATCTACTATCTATACTATCGTTTACACCTTTATATTAATAAAAAAAAATGTAAGGTATTTATTGTATATTTATTTATTTTTGCTCTTTTTCATATTTACGAGGAGGAGGTATTTGACTGTACTACAGGGACGCCGTAAGTTTGGACCTAGCAAAGATTCCATTCCCCGCTCTCTACCCCCGCACGTCCCCCGATATCGCCATATTAGGGCGGCCCATGGACATTCGCATGATTGTTACGAAGATGCGTTGCCCTCCTATCATCCCCCCCAATGGGCCACCGGCTACCCACAAACCACACGAAACGCGACAGCGACGCTGTCACTTTACGCCGGTATCAAGTGGGCGAAACATGTAGTGTCATGCACCATGCGTGGCACCTCCTATGCAGCATGGCACTACCTCTTCCTAAAGTAAATACTAAGGTGTGGGCGATGCCGTTGACCCTGTATGATACTCTGTATGATATGTGACACGCCACATATCTTGAAGCTCTATGCAGGGGTTTGTTAACGGAGTGTTTTCCGCGGGAGGTATTTTGTTTCCCTTCTATACGGGGAAACCTGAATACAGGGACAACCCAAGATCGACTCACTTGGCGCCGGATTACGATGGCGCACCCCAAACCGGGAACAGGCACGGAAGAAGACGAAGAACTCTCTATATTTTAGAGCACTACGAGCCTATAAAGTTCTAGACTGTGGACCGCCTTTGTAATTGGCCTTCGGGTTTCGACCACGTGACTTTATAGGCACCTACTGACGTTTGGGTAACAGAGACCTTTACTGTTCACTGAGTTAGGTCCAGTTTCATATCAGGTTTTGTTTATAATAACTATACTGTTTACAAAACTCCGAGTTGGTAACCCTAGTTGATATATTACAATCCCTAATTCGAATATTGCTCACGTCGTCCTGCTTATGAGCATCCGCTTAACCTATAAACTTATTATAATAGAGAACATCCTCATCAGTGGTATGTAATATGTAGTCTACCCGTGACCATGGTTGATGTGAAGCTTCTGAGACGTTCGGCTTGTAAAATAATTAAATAAAGCGCCATAAAATACGTCGAAGTAGTTTAGTGTAGTGTGTCACAGCCCTATCCTACCACTTGTTTATTACACTGCCTTTGATATGACTTACAACACTATTGTAAGTCATTAAGGAACATAAATTATCTTTATAAGGAAGCCATAATCAGGGATCTGCAACTCTCGCTTACATGAGTCTATGTTGATAAAAGCGAAAGACATTAAATTAAACATATACTTATGTTTATGACAAGTATACGAAAATACTTTTTTCAAAGAAATTAAACAGCGAAAAATTATAATCTTGCTTTGTACCGGCGCGTACAACCTCGCAAGGGGTAAATGACCCCGGCCGCACAATGTCGACGATCAGCTGGCGTACACGAAGTGAGAACAAAACAAAAAAAAAATCTGTGGCTAAACTATTGCTTCGATTGATCTGTATATAGTGTAGCCTGGAAATTATACACTAAATATGTTCATATAATGCCTCTCGCTTTTATCAAGCTTGTATTTAGTGCGATTGGTATGTTTCCGGTATTCAATGGAGATTAGTTAGAAAGAAGGGACGGCAACATATCTGTATAGTAACTAATAACTCTGCTGATGACAATAGGCGTGGGTATTATCAAAAGGCCCTGTCTGCTCGTTTAAAAACTCAATAAGGATTAAAGAGGTTACTCACGTCTTAAGACTTTAGGGATCTTTAGTAGCCTTTACTTTAGTAAATTTTTAAAAAGTCCTTGAGTTTATAAATGTTGATACCACGAAAACGTTAATAAACATTTAATACTGCGGCTAAGGATTTACGGACAGATACGTTGGGGTCGGCAACCGTGTGTGCTGAAAATTGTGCAAAGAGAGAGAGTAAATTTATTAACTACACACACATTCACAATTGTAACAAATGCGATAATAAAACTGATTTACTGAACAAATACGCTCCGTTTTATACACAAAATTAGCGCCATTTACGTTCAATTCACTACATTCATTCCGAAATTAGAGTTCACGTGTCCGTCCGTCCATCGCAACTATCGCTAGATTTATTCAGGTCATAATGTTCCCAGAGAGTTCAGCACAAACATAAATAATAATAATAATAATAATAATAATAATAATAATAATAAAGCCTTTTATTTATATCCTTAACCATTACATATTACTTATTCTAGTTTAAAAAAAAAATTTTAAATAAATCCAAAGTGCAGTGTAGTTAAGGTCCCTGTCGGGTAAAGGCCTCCTCCAATAATTTCCACTTTGCTCTTTCACAAGCTGTTCCCAGTCTTTTCCGGCTGTTTTCTTTATTTCGTCTACCCAGAGATCGTTAGGGCGACCTTTGGCTCTCTTTCCATTCGGACCTGGCCACGTGGTAGTTAGTTGGGTCTATCTTCGATCTGTGAGTCTCGCTACGTGTCCAGCCCATTTCCATTTAAGACGTTTCATATGTAGTAGAGCGTCTATCACTTTATATCACTTTTATCAGCACAGACATTACTAGTTTCAAAATACAACGTTGTACCTTATAGGAAGGGGTAGCATGCAGGTAGAGCATGCATGCATTGGGCCTGCACGACAGGACAGGTGAGGTACCACTCTCTTACACGAAACCAGCATAGAGTGACAGCTGTGCTGTCGCGTTTCATTCGGTGTAAGTAGCAGGCGCCCCATGGAGGAGAAGGAAGGAGGGCAACGAATCTGTATGGCCTCTACGCGGATGTCCATGTGAAAATGGCTCCGAATGCTCGGCCATTTTTTTCATAAGAAGAACAGCCCTTATACTATAAAATAAGAGAGTTCATTACTAGTTGGAAAATACATTATACCATCGTCATAAAGTGTAATCACGTAAACAGGGGTTAATAACGGCATCCTTTCAACCATCCCCGAAATAGAACAAAATTACTTGCACCGGGCCTTTGGGATGGCTTTTTTCGTTGTTTTTTGCCGAAACTGTTGCAACGCTCTGAGGACTGGTAATTTTGGGACACAAAAAATGGCCGAAAGGAATGTGTAAATGTGATACTATTCCTTTGTTCCCGGACGCCGTTTTTATATAATTACGTTTTGAAATGTTTTTTTCTTCTTCCTATCATCAGATTAAGTAGCTACTTATTAAATCATAGATTATACATAGATTATACCAGAAATGGCCAATATACGTGTGTATATTTATTTTCGAGTACTTCGAGTACAGGGACTAACGTAAGTCTAATCATAAATATACCTTGTTTAAAGTTTTAGTAAAACCGCTCTCTTGCCATCGATTGCCAGCGGAGAGATATGCAGATGATAAATGCTGACGTCAGCCTGAAGTAACGTACTGAGACTACTGTATAGATCGATCGATATCGACTGAGTGGATTTGAGATAAAGGATTACGATTATAAGATTGTTAAGATTAGTATGAGAAGTATGTGGCATGGCTACCGACGTGGGTCGATACGACTGATGCTTACTGATGCGTTGCTACCGAGATACAAAATACCAGTTGTCGTGTTTCGTCCAGTAAGGTTCCGCTGCCGAGATGGAGAAGTGAAAAGACGAGCTACACATCTATATGGCAATTATTCGGACATTTATGGGCGTCGGTAGTAGCCATCTCAACATCTCCGACTGCTAGTGTCCTCATTTTTCCTATAAAAACGTCTGTATAAGGGAACTTATCTAACCGTAGTAGAATTGGTACACTTGTGGTATTATCTCTCTGGCTCTTTGGGCTTATATTCTGTGGACAGTGATCTAAAGCGTCTTCTCAATCATAGAAGATAAAGTCATGTTGAAGTTCAGAGAGGCTACATAAAGACACGATATAAGCTAAATAAAGACATGAAATAATTTGTGGTGTACGAAAATATTTCGAATAACACCGGCAATATTTTGACGTATCCGAAATATATATATATACTCGTGACTCTTTCGAGATATGAAGCGTTTCCTGGACGTTTCCTGGATAAAATGGCGTGCGTCGACTGAAAACAAGCATTTGCTGCGCAGTTATAAAGCCACGCGTTGACTGAAATGTTAAGTTAGCTCCAGGGTTACAAGCATACATTTACTGAAATATCGAATCACGGCATGCGCGGACTGAAAACAAAAGCATTTGCTGCACGGATACAAAGTAATGCCTTGATTGGAATGTCAAGTCAGCTGCAGGAATATAAGGTCTTGCCTTTACTGAAATATCAAATTTGGTGCACGGCATGTGTCGACTGAAAACATAAGCATTTGCTGCACGGGTATAAAGCCACATTAGCTGCAGGGATATAAATATACATTTACTGAAATATCAAAATTGTTGCACGGTAGGTATGCTAAAAACATAAAAGGTCATTGATGAAATATCAGGTTAGCTACGTACACATAAACGGATATAAAATCATGCGTGGATTGAAGTATTAAGCTTGGTGCATGAATATTATGTCATGCATTGACTTAAATTGATATTTCTGTTAACGCGTCATGCGTTCACAGAAATTTCTATCTACTAGGATAGAATCATGCGTTCATTGAAGTATTAGATCTGCTATGCAAATATCAGTGGCGTAACTTTGCCGCTCGAGGCGAAAATTCATCGGATGGGGCCTATCCGAAGAATTTTGAACATAAAGTTTTTTTTAGTTGGGATTCTCCTCCGACCAGGGGCCCCGTCATGCTGGGCGGCCGTGCCATTTTGCCGACTTGCCACCCTGTAGTTACGCCACTGGGGAATATAGTCATGTCTTAATTGAAATATTAATATTTACAATGGATATAATACAGTAATGTGTTTACCGAAACATGAGCCTTCATGCACGGATTCAAACTCATGTGTTGTTGTGTTGTTGGGCACAGATTGCGAAGTCCAAATAATTCAGTTAACTGTCGGTGTTGATTAATGCCATTCGGGTCAGAGCACGGGTGTAACCATATACGTTATAATTGTATACGTCATTAGTAAACACATTTCTACGAGCGTCGTGGTAATACAATGTACATATAATGAATATATTGGCTTGGTAAATTCCTATTAATTAAATAATGTTTTGTATATTGATCATTTTTTAATTTTGCACAATCTAGACTTAAAAATATCTCTAGACTTGGGAGTTTATCTAACAGTGGGATGATGCACCAACTGTTCTTTGGCGGAAGCCTGGCTCGAGCAGTGGACGTCATGCGGTTGATGATGATGACGGGTAATTTTTTATATTTATAATTAAAACTTTTTTTTATTTTTTTTTATCATTACAAGTAATAGGTAAGTTTTTAGGGCTTACAATGTTTAAGAACACACCCCAAAAATGCCTAATGGACCTTTGTTTTAAGAAACCATAACAACTTCTAGTCTTTTTTTATCTATAGAGGCATGTAGCCAATGAACGGAGTAAAGCAACTTCCGGTGAGGGTGACTTCCGGATCGATTAGGGATACAGGATGAACACTATTAAATATCGGCTGCGTTGCTTCGACCCTAATACCTCAACAAATTTGAGAAGCCGTTGCCGAAGTTAAGTTAATTAATTAATCCATAATTATGATTATTTAATAATAATTAATTTAGTTCTTATAATTACAAAGTTCTTCATAATCTCTTCTGTGTACAGTCGGACTACAGTTGGACAGGAGCCACGCCAAGTGGCGCAACAAAATGAGCGTATTGAAAGCCAATCGATACTGTCGCATCGTCCAGGCTAAGCTTGTTAGCCTGAAATTA
>LUGF01007691.1:84067-104713 GCA_001625245.1 Calycopis cecrops | reverse complement strand
TATTTTAAAAATCTTTGTATATCACTGTATACATGTGCCAAATCTCAATACAATACGATGAAAAACCTTGAAGTTACAGATTTTTGATCCGATACGGGCCCAAATTTTCCACTGTGCGACCGGGGAGGTACCTCTCGCTTACACGAGACCGGCGTAAAGTGACAGCTGTGCTGTCGCGTTTCGTGCGGTGTGTAAGTAGCCGGTGGTCCATGGAGGCGGGAGGAGAAAGGAGGGTAGCGCATCTGTATAGCCTCTATGCGGATGTTTGTGGGCGTCGGTAGTCATGAAAATGGCTCCGGCTGCTCGTTTGCCCTCCTATATCATAAAAAAAAAACATAAGGACATCAGCTGCAGTAGCCACATACGTAGGTACATCTATAAGTACATTAGGTTAAGACATAATAACTGTGATGCATGTTCCTATACTCACACATAGGGTTGCCAGGCCCAAAAACCAAAAGGCCGTACAAAGGCTAAAATTTAGCCTGACATTTTACCCTGAAAGTCTGACATACTTACTGGGTTTTTTACGAAAAAAAATGGTAGTTTTAAATAATGCACTTATTATTGTTTTTAGACTTACTCCAACAATCACACGCCCGCGAACTTTTTGGGAAACTTGTCAAAGGCCACAGACTACACAGTCAAAGGCCACAGACTACACAGTCAAAGACCACAGACTACACAGTCAAAGGCCAACTTTCCTATGTTAATTGTTTTTATATGTAGGTACACACATGTTACGTTCTAGTCCTACTCTTAATTGCTACATTGTAACCCTATAATTCTTTTCTGATTATAATGTGTTTTGTGTATTGAAACAAATAAATTCTGACACCTGGCAACCATTGGTATTTGATTTACAAGCGATAATAATTAACTTGTCACGAGATTTCATTACTATTTAAACATACCTACACAAGCAGCTCTATCGACACTTGGCTAGTTTGTTTTCGAAATGTTTTTGATGGGATAACCTCTTTTCTTTTGTTCATCGTTTAATTTAAGAGCTATCGTGTTTAAAAGAATGTCTCGGCAGATGTGCCTGAGTGAGTCAGGCGGATCCGCGGGGCAGGCAGGTGTTCGTCCTTAGTGATAAAGACCCTCATTACATATAACTTTGATATTTTAATTTGTAGTGGGGTCAAACAAGCAATTTAGTCATCTAAATATTAATGGCCACCGAAGGTTGCGCAGAGTTTCTTAAACCTGGGTTTGAATACTCAAGAGGCTCGCAAATTCATCGGATAATATACCCACATTTTGTAAGACGTAGTGCCACTTTGCATGCATACGTGCAGCCGAATTGAGTGGGCACGACCGAAGAGGCACCTCACGCTTATACGATACCGGCGTAAAATGGCAAGCGGTGTGTAAGTAGCCGGTGGCCCATGGAGGAGGTAGGAAGACGGAGGGCAACGCATCTGCATAGCGTTTATGCGGATGTCTGTGGGCGTCTGAGTCATGAAACTGGTGACTGATAGTTCGCCCTTCTATACCTTTTTTAGTAAGAGGTATTGCCACACACTGCATGCTTGCATGCAGCCGCATTGGGCCGGCACGACCGGGGAGGTACCTCTCGCTTACACAAGACCGGCGTAAAGTGACAGCTGTGCTGTCGCGTTTCGTGCGGTGTGTAAGTAGCCGGTGGCCCATGGAGGTGGGAGGAGAAAGGAGGGCAGCGCATTTGTATAGTCTCTATGCGGTTGTCTGTGGGCGTCGGTAGTCATAAAAATGGCTCCGACTGCTCGTTTGCCCCCCTTTACCATAAAAAAAAAAAAAAACCCTACTATAAAAAAACCTGTGATATTTTTCACCCCACCACAAATGTCTTATAATAAATTGAGGTGTGTATAAGGAGTAATTAAACCCCCCCTGGTCCTACGCACCATCAGATTAAGCAGGTGTATTCATAGATAATTTTCTCAGTTCTATTTTTATCGCTTAGCTGTAAAGGAACTTATGATAAAAATAAGAAAGACGATCTACTCTCGATCGACAACTTTATAAACTTACCCTTAGATTATGACATTAGGGTCCAAATTGGGACAGCAGGGATGATAAAGGGCTGCACACGTGCACACAGCCTGCACGTGCAGGGAACATCTGCCGGGTTCACTGCACTGGGCCCTTGAGATGCGATGAGATGGTGTGGTAATGAGTTACTTGAGTCATGGGATATCTCATTGCTCTCATTGCCGTTCTAGAGTGGCGCTTTGTTTATGTTAATTAAAAGGATACAAAGCAGTGCTTAATTAAATTTAGTAAGAGGTAGTGCCTACATGCATGCATGTAGCTGACATCGGCCAGCACTACCAGATACCACTCGCTTACACTATACAGGCCTTAAGTAACAGTTGCCGTCGCGTTTCGTGTGGTGTGTAAGTAGCCGGCGGCCCATGGAAGCGGAAGGAGGGTAGGGCATCGGCATGGCAAATGTCTATGGACGTTGTATAAAAAAATATATTTTAAGGGGCCAAACGTTTAAATTGTGATCCTAATATTATAAATGCGAAAGTTTGTATGTTTGGTTGTGACTCCTTCACCCAAAAACTGCTGACTCGATTTTCATGAAAGTTGGCACACTCCTAGAGAGTAACTTCGATTACCACATAGGATAGTTTTTATCCCGAAAAAATGTTTCTATGGGATGCCATGGGATGGTTTTCGAAGGGATCGAAAATTACGCGGGTGAAACCGCGGTACGCAACTAGTCTACTTATAAATATAAATATTTAAAAGTTGAGACAAGTTAGATCTACTTGTAAATATTTATATTTGCGTTTGATTGCGTAATTTTAAAGATCTAAGCATACAGACACACAGAAGAAGACGGAAAGCGACTTGGTTCTACTATATTCTGTAGAAATAGTCAGTAAATTATTGTAGCCCCATGATCTTAGTACGAGGAACAAAATAAGTTATATCTACTTATAAACGTACATCTAACTTGTGTCAATATTAAATGATTCATCTTTCCGAAATATCAATCGTACAGACATGCAAGAAAGTTTAAACGTAAGAATTAGTCAAATAAACGTATCTCAGTAAATACGTGTTCCGAAGTGGGATGTCTCGACACGCAGATGGTTCTGATTGATTACACAGTTGCCAGCTGTCGAAGTTCTCGGCGGATAAAAAAAAAGTTGGGAAAGTAAAAAGTTGCGAATACCTGCCGTTGGTTGCGCCCCTGGTACGAGTTTTACTCAATTTTAAAGTTTAAAGTATCGATCTGACCTTATTGGCTTGATTGAAAAGGACTGAGGAGTTTTATTGTTTTTTATACTAGCAACGGCACGCGGTTTCACCCGCATAACCCACGTACTCCACTCCTAGATGTATCTAGTAGTGTGCTTATATTATACTAGCCATTCTCGGTAAACGAACTACCTAACATTAAAATATTTTTTCAACTCCGACCAGTAATCCTAGAGATTAGCGCGTTCAATTAAAAACGTTTTTCAGCATTTAATATTAAGATTAGATAAGTATAGAAGGGGAGAAAAAGTATCCGTATTCGCAGATCTTTACATCAAACATCTGTATCCGTATCTGCGGATGTTTAAGGATCGGGCACATCACTAGTCACTACGTTGTGTAGTCAGTAGTTCAACAAGTGTTATTATGAAGTTCTTTCCTTTAATTAATAAATTTCCTAGTCGAAGACGACCACAATGAAAGGCGTACAAGCGACGCAGCAATGTTAGCGCGATAAAGAGAGTTCAACGTCAATTTTTGACATGAATTTCTCATATTTTTGATACCACGCGCCTTTTAAGGCACATATTTATATACGTAGACAGAGAATACAATTATATAGCATAAATTGAAGTTTACGCACAAAACAAAATTTACAAACACTTATGTTACTCGTCAAGACATAAGGTATCCTTACACCACCTACCTAAATCCCACACACCCAAAATTTGAAGTTATGGCGGAAAAAACTGGATAATAAAACCACAGCCGTGGGCGGGGGCGTAAAAATGTTACTTTTATTCGCAACCCGTCTCCCCAATCTGTATTTATTCCTGAGCGGAGTCGTATTTCAATTTAGTCTCGAAAAATGTTCCGAGAGCCTCGCCTATTCTATCATATTTTGCATAATTCCGCTAACAACATCACGTCGCATGTTTACGTGGTGTACTCAATATGCGGCAGAACCGTCGCCGGCTTCGAAACCGAACGTAGTAAGAGGTAGTGCCACACTGCATGCTTGCATGCAGTCGAATTGGGCCGGCACGACCGGGGAGGTACCTCTCGCTAAAAGACCGGCGTAAAGTGACAGCTGTGCTGTTGCGTTTCGTGCGGTGTGTAAGTAGCCGGTGGCCCATGGAGGTGGGAGGAGAAAGGAGGGCAGCGCATCTGTATAGCCTCTATGTGGATGTTTGTGGGCGTCGGTAGTCATGAAAATGGCTCCGACTGCTCGTTTGACCTCCTAAAAAAAAAAAAAAAAAAAACGTGATTTGTCTCGTATAACAAACGCGTGGGTTGTGGGGTTCCAATGTCGGTAATATCTCAAGTTGTAAGCGGTTCTAAGTTTTAGATCCGAAAACTTCTTGACGGCGTTAGACGGGGAATAATGTTATGCGATCGTGTCAGTGATCATATAGGTACCTGCGTAGCGCGGCAAATTGGATCTGCCCCGAGTTAGCGTAGCTTTTGTATGATACGTATAGCATTTGAAGTTTTCACTTCTATCGATATTCGTTATGACTGCCTGTTTTTTTTAATATAAAATAAGCCCTAAGGAGTAATCGGTTCCATTTGGTGATTACCGTCTATTAACATATTATATTCCTTGCCCACCACACCATCTCCCTAATGGGCATTGGGCCGAATCTAGTCTTACAAATATTACTGTGAATAAAAACTGTTTTTATAATAAAACCGCTATAATTTATTAATTATAGCAGTTTAATTATAAAAACATTTTTTAATGAAGTATATTTATCACCTGTCAATAGACAGGAGCACAAATACACAAACATATAGAAAGACTAAAATCTTTTTTTCAAATTAATTTGAGAGAATCACTAACAAATTTATATATTTTTATTGCTGGAATACTTGAAGGTTATCTAAGAATATAATTAAAACTGCCAATGTTTATAAAATGTAAATTTAGTTCATATTTTATTGTTTCTCTCAAATTACGAGTCCAAACACATCTCTATAACAAGTGCAAAACATCTTCGATGTCTCCACATATTTCACAATTAGGACTTAGGTGTGTCACATTTCTTCATCAGATGTCTACTTAAACCGGTCTAGTGACATGTGTCCGAAACTAAACTAATCCTAAATGCTAAAACTAAATTATTTCTATTGATATTACTATTTACAAACCAAACTCTAAAAATATTACAATGGCGTATATTAGCCGAATAAAGATCTTTTACTTTTTGTGTAAAATCAAGGTATCGAGAGAACAGATGTATCAACTAGAAACAACATACAATCGTAAATTTCGTTTCTCTTGTCGTTCATTGATCGAGCCTCAACAGGGGCCCGCCATCGCGCTTTCATTTAATCTTAAAAACATTCCAACTTTACTTTTGCACAAACTATTGTTATTTTTTCTTGCCCACCTACATACCTTTTTGTGAATAAAGTAATGGAGAATATCTTTTGTTAACATAAATATAATAGTTGAGGTGACAGCAGGTGCTCAGCTACAAAAGGTTGGGGTACAAAAGAGCAGGAGGACCGGGCGCGAGACGGGTATTTGCCGTGGGACGTTGGGGTACACTACTCTGTTTCTGTATCAAAATATGCTAGGCCCTTGGGGATCATGCATCTTTGAGAGAGAGACACATACAATTTAGTACAAAGTAACATGCATTGCTACTGAATTATGCCATCACCGTCGTGGGACGAGGAGGGGGGAAGGATAGGCACAGTCATGTTATCTGCACAGTAATTTATACTAATATTATAAAGAGGAAAGATTTGTTTGTGTGTATGTGTGTTTGTATGTAACGAATAGACTCCGAAAGTACTGGACCGATTTCAAAATTCTTTCATCATTTGAATGCTACATTATCACAGATTAACATATTTAAGCTATTTTTTACCATGGGAAAAATCTTCATTCCCATAGGAAAACGGGTACACTTCTAAACGGGTGAACCGATTGGGTTAAAATTTTATATGTGTATTTCGATGGTTTCCTGGATTCATTCCATTGTACCATTGTTTCACAGACACACACTGTTCCAAAGAATGTTATATATTGCTATGATAGACCATGCTGACGTATCTATTGGTGGCGTAGCAAGTCGCGCACGGCCCAGATAGTTATTATTATACAGACGTCTATGGGTATATGGTGGTTTGTAGCCATAACAGTCTCTAACTGCTATTTTGAAAAAAATCTTAATGATTCAGTCTTCGATTTGAATTTGCATTGGGAGGAATACGAGCAGTCGGAGCCATTTTCATGACTACCGACGCCCATGGACATCCGCATAAAGGTTACACAGATGCGTTGCCCTCCTTCCTTTTCCCGCCTCCATACCACCGGCTACTTACACACCGCCCGAAACGCGACAGCACAGCTGTCACTTTACACCTTTTTACCCATTAAAATTATTATTCTCATAAAGATTCACCTATATCTATACAAATAAGTGGACGCATTAAAAATATAAATTGCCTGATAACAGGTTCTGCGCGTATAACTTGTTTAATTTTTCTTGCCGTATTAAATTAAAAAAAATAAACGGAATTTCTCGAACATGTCGCGACATGCTCAAACAAGCTGCAATATTAAGAACATGTTGGTAGAAACAGTTAGTTCGTAATGCAAACACTGTTTCTGAAGGTACATCTTTCTTATCCCGATATTTTGATCTCCTCTCTATTTCTGTCAAAAAAATTAAGCTAAGAAACTGAGGCACATTTCGTAAGAGGTAGTGCCACGCTGCATACATGCATGCAGTCGAAGTGGGCCGCCACGATCGAGGTAACACAGTCACTACTCACTATGGACGGCCTATGATAAATATTATATTAAAATTTCGCGCGAATATTAAATACAGTTTGAAAAAGGGTATACACCTTTTGCCTAACAATATCATCATAAAGAGCTTTTTGTCGTAAATATAAATCAATGTTTGTCCTTTTTACATGCCAAGGGACCAAACTACTTTTACCAAAAAAATACGTTATGAAAATAAAAAAACCGATAAAGGTCGATAATACAGCTCATCCCTAGAGAAATCCAGGCAATGTTTACATATTTCCGCCGTGTCAAATTTGGACAGGCCGGTATCGTCCACGTTATCGCAAGCCCGTATCAAACGCATGTCAAAAAACGTAAAAATAAATACCCATTCCGTGTTGGAGCCGATAGAACTCGGGATGAAATATTTTTCAATCGGCCCGGTAGTTCGACATAGCGCATAAATCGTTCGTTCAGGAAGATATCCCGGGCCAAATGTTAATAAATAATATTCTTTTTAAGCAAGGGTTTCACGTCACGATTTATAAATAAATTTTCTACTCTATTGTTCACTAAAGTCTTCTATTGTTTATGGCAACAATAGAGACTTCCGCCATTCTGTCAGATCCTATCACTAGATACATAGGAGTTTCGTTATCCCTTTTCCAACTAAAAATGGAAATATGCGTACGTGATGCATTTATAAATTCAGAAAAGAGTATAGAATTTACTTGGGTCGAGTATCAAATTATAGTCAAACCTTATTTTGAAAGAATCCGAAAATCTCTTTTTTGGTAATAAAAACTGTTATTGTTTCATACCTAAGGATCTACAAACAATAACAAAAGATATTTAAGTGTATAAGTATATAATAATTTGTCAGTAGTAATTAATTCAAATTAAACAATCATATATCTACTTACCTCATAGGAATACATGTGCATGCAGAGGTTCTCTTTTGCAATAGAACATTTACACATTTGCAATGGAAAGTCTCAAAAGACTGGCAAGAAATTTAAAAAAATAAATTTACATTCTTCCAAGTGGCCAATCTGTGCAATTTCTAAAGTCGAATTAACTCATAAGCCTTCAAAACTTCTTTAAATTATCAATTATTACCATACCTACTTCTATTATTAACATAATACACAAACACAGTAACTACATTCTGAATTATTAAGTTGAATAATCAACGCATATTGGCTTGTATCGCGTACATGGTTGCACATTATCATTAATAATAATTTAGTTTAGTCCGACATAGTCAATAAACCGTTACCGTAATTGAACCGTCGGAGTTACTGCGCCGAAATGGGATAATATCTAGATAGGACATCATATTAACGTGCGGAAAGGTCGTTTGCCGTGCGTGACTCGACAAGAATTCACAGATGGCAATATCTTCGGATTATAAGGGCGCCTTCAATTGCGCTCGTATACTCACCTGTGTGTAACAATGACAACTATTTTTAATGTTTAGATATTACGCTGGAATACAGTACTATACGGGACCCGCAAATTCCTCTCCCAACAATTAACACAACGTTTAACAAATAAATATTGCACCTGTGTGAGATTTTTTTGGCTGTAGTCCTTTTGGGCTGGGCATACAATTTTACTATTTTATTCTTACTTCTTACGTATTCTTACTCTTTATTATGTACTACTACCGGGTTAACTAAATGATTGAGATACTTTTAGAGCAAATCAACAAGCTTTATCTAACGATAAGTCATAATACTGTCTACATCACCAGGTATGGTAAGTATTTACCTACATTGTAAACCAATGTTCCTTATTCATTTTTGGAAAACGTGTTTACAAATTGACACCGGTCCAAAAGGGACTTGTTGGTGATCTTCTGGAATCCCACAGATGGGCTCAGGCGACTAACTTACGTATACCTTTCCTTAGAAAGAGAGTGTTAGGGGAGGATTCTTCCTAATTTCTCCTCCTCGGGGGCTACAAGGTAATGTATACCATTATAATCATTGTTTGTTAGCCGTCTAATAATAAAATGTTCGGATATTATCCACAACAAAAGGGCCCCGCCTCAACTCTTTTACCTTTCTTTGTTACATTTACCGTAACGTGGAACTTGTTAAAAACACGGGCGCAAAAAATGCAAATACGCGGACCGGTCGGGGTCGATATCCATTCGCAGACGGGCCTCGCATACATTAATGTATTTTTGTAATTGTCGGCTCTGTAATACGAGACGGCTGACGTCATCGTCCTCTTATCGTAGATCGTCAATACTTGTCTTATAGCACACGTGTTTAAGCTCAACATCGTGGAGTCAAGATTTTAATGCGAATATGACTTTGAGTCGTTGTCGAGCCTTGCAGGTGGAGGACATAGGTCACTGCGAGGACCTCTCATTTATATTATAACACTTTATAGAAATACGACGCTAAAATACTTAAAAATATATTTGTTTAGTTATGGAAGTTTCCTATTTATCGTCGACGTAATTCTTTCTCGTACCGAAACCGCTCTGGAGAAAATGCCACTCAAACATTAGAACCGCGCTTGAGCTCACCTATAAAATACATTATGGTAACGATTTTATTTTTTCTACCTTTTCGTCGTGAGCGTCCTTACTAATATTATAAACGTGAATGTAATTTTGTTTATTACGCTTTCACGCTAAAACTACTATCATCACGAAACTTTGTACAGATATTCTTAGGGGTAGTAGAAAGGACACAAGATACTATTATGAAAAAAATGCGGACGCGAGCGAAGCCTCGGACAAAAGCTAGTATTGAATAATCGTAACTGTTCTTACCATGTAAAAATAGCTTTTTTCATAATTTATAATAATTATTGTAGCAATATAAAATAAAGATAACATAACAAGTAACCAACGCTATACATCAGCATCAGCAAAGCATTACTTTAGCCTGATAAAAACTCTACACGTATTAAATGATAAATACTTATAAAATTGGAGGCGAAATAAGTTTCCAACCGTAGATCACTGTAATGTTTTCGTGGCGTTGACCCGTACGGAAAACCCATCGCAAGGTTAACCAACATAAAAATGGGGGTGAAAAATACCTATTAATTTTTCTGTTATCTGTGCCAGATTTCGTCTAAATATGTTCAGTAGTTTCCTGGTGAAATGACAACAAGCATGAATATTCGCATCAATAATATAACATAGTGAGGTTGCGGAGGTGGAGGTAATGCGTGTCTCCGTCTCTGATACCGGGATCAGCATGCCGGTCACGTGACAGCCCCCGCCGCCATGTTGCGTTCATCTGTCATGTAACATGCGGTATTCAACGGGAACGCGAGAGGAACAATGGGAGCAGTGTACAATATAATGGGAGCGAATCACATTCGAATATACATGCTACTTCCTTTAATTGTAAGCAATATTTATTATTTGGAGTATATGCCTTGAGAAACTATATTAATACTAACTGCGCCCCGCGGTTTCACCCGCGTAAATTTCGATCCCGTGGAAAATCGTCCCATGGCATCCCATAGGAACATTTTCTTGGGATAAAAACTATTCTGTGTTAATCCTAGTTACCCCTCTATGTGTGTGCCAAAATTTCATGAAAATCGATTTATCAGGTTTTGCGTGAACAAACTAACAAACATACAAACTGTTGCATTTATAATATTAATAAGAAAAGGTCTAAGGTCAGAAATATGAGGTGTAAAATTGTGATAAGGCTTTTACGGGGCTACGTCGGTTCGGTCCTAAGCGGTACACGTCCTATCTTAGAATCCTGATTACAATTTTGGTATAAAGATATATGTGACCGCAGAGAAATTTATAGGAGTAAGGATACCTTTTATCAGACTATTACAAAGTAGTGTAAATGTATTTTATGCGCGTTTGCATAGTGAGGAAACTTAGCAAATTAATAAAAGAATTGTTAAATCTCCGCAAAAAAAAAAAGAATGGATGAGTGAGTTAAAAAACGTTATTGTAGACTCTACAATAAAGCTCTACAATGTAGAGAATAACTATTAACCTCGATGTTACTATTTTTATCAGAAAACAAGAACTCTAAAGTAATTTGATAGATACTTATTCGTTAATTTTTCATTTCTGTCTGATTGTAGAAGTAAATCTTGAGTAACGAGATAAAATCAGTCAGTAACAATTATAGCACTTAAAATTTGACAATTGTAAAAAATATACAAAAATCAGTTAAGTTTTCACCTATACCTATAATTAATATATTTAAAATATTAATAGCTCAGTATTCAGATAAAGCTGATAATCAAGACATTTGTAAAAAAAATAATAGTCCAAAGTGATAATAATGAATAAAATTCGTATGAATATACGAAAAATACTATCAACCCTGTAAAACGCAACATCACCAAGTCGTCCGAGAGATTTATTTCCCAGATTTCCCTGCAGGTAATTCAGGTAAATCTCGCAAATAAATCTCCACCCTTATTTCCTGTAGTGGCAACATCGACGAGCGGCGGAGACAGTATCATTGTGCGGTTGACCCGTATTTTATCCGTACTTATTACGGAGTATAAAGGCCATTCATCAGAAATGCTCCGAGTCAAATGGCCTGGAGTGGGTCGAGCTGGTGGAACACCGGACGGAGTATTGTAACCAACTGGATATAGGTTAGTGCAATTCTGTCATTACACAGACAATCTACGATTTTTAGGGAGGTGTAAGCGAGAGAGAGGAGGAGCCTCTCGCTTACACGAGACCGGCGTAAAATGACAGCTGTGCTGTCGCGTTTCTTGCGGTGTGTAAGTAGTTGGTAGCCCATCTAGGTGGTAGGAGGAGCGAGGGCAGCGGATCTGTTTATCTTTATGTGGATGTCTATGGACGTCGGTAGTCATGAAAATGGCTCCGACTGCTTGTTTGCTCCGTTATAGTATACATATATGTATATAAAAAAAACAACCCGTCGAAAAATTTTGGAATTTTATTTCTGGATATTGATCCTAGGGAGGCCAGATTTTATCAAGGAAATTTAGGAATAGTTTTAAGGCCTTGGATGTTTTAGTATTTAAGGTGTATCGTCTTATATTTTATTTTTCATTATGTTATTACCCTCAAAATGTTGGTATTCTGAAAAGTTCAATATTCGGAAGTCTGAAAACCCTTGCCTAAGTAATAATGGCAACCGTATTTAGCGTGATTGGCCCAGCTTAAGTACATTTAATTAGTCGTCATAAAACACCAACTATGTAGAGCAAAGATTTAAGTTTCCCATCAACATTAGTTTGCTGTCTTCGACAGTAAGTAGTGGAACAGCTCTGTGGTGAAACCAAGGTGTAAGCTGTCAAAATCTCTTCGTCTACGCCAGGGATGGCGAACCAATGGCACGCGTGCCATTGCTGGCACGTGACATAACATTTTGGGCACGTTTTTTGTGTATTTGAGTTTTGAGTTGGTAATTTTTTTTAATTATTATTTTTCCAGTTATCACAGTCTAGATTATTTGTTAGCACGTCAAAGACAAGAGAGATAACAAAAGAGAGAAATAATAAATATTTTTTATAGAAAATTGGCACGTATAAAGGTTCGCCTGCCCTGGTCACGCCTTCAATACCAATAGCGTTGTTATAGTCATCCATTCTTATCTGGTAATAGTAGTATCGAATGAATGGAAAATCCTACTAAACCTACTTCTAACAAACAGCGACTATTTATCAACAGCCTATGTATATTAAAGCAAATAAATTATCTTTATTTTTGTTATTATATGGGAATCCTATGGCTTTCCCATAAATGGCTTTGCCTGTAATGCAAAATAATAAACTATTATAAATGCCTGTTTGTGAGCGGAAATTTATTGAATGTTTGTTATTCTTTCACAAACAAACTACTTACTGACCTGTTTTAACCGAACTGGCCCTAATATAGATATGAGAAGCTGAACTAACATCTAACTACTTTTATCCCTGCTCGTCGTTGCTTAATGATAGTAATACTCAATGCTGCTGCTTAATGATACTAATGGTTCTTTAATGATAGATTTTAGGAGAGCGAAGCCGTGGGCACAAGCTAGTTTATCTAATAACGTATCTACGACGTCAGGTGCCCACTAACTGTCGCTCAAGGGTCCGTGTTACTTCAAATTTGCCTGGAGCGGATTCAGCCACTGACATTTTGTCGCTTCTAAATACATTTTTAGAACCGACAAGTATTGATTTAACTTTTTAGGGCATACAGAATTAGTATTTCCGTTAATTTTTATATTTTAGTATACCTAGTAATCAATTCAAAGTCCTATTTTTCTATAGAACATAATAAATAACATGCTAGTTGTTTTTATATCATTTTAAATTAACTTGATCGTATATTGATAACGTTCGCTTTGTTTTAAAATTATTGTAGGCACTAGCTACAATAAAGCTATGTACAATTGTACAGCAAAGTCGGCAGAATGGTTGGGTTTCTTTATCTCGTAAATTAGGTACGCACACGTGTATGTGGGATATTGGATGTGTTTCACTTTTCCTGCTCCTTCGCGCGACGTACGCCATACGTGTCTGGCAGTAAATTCGCGTGTATATTGCCCACATATTACCTTTTCCACCTACGCAAAAGACTCACGTCCTAATTTTTATTAGTACGCTGATTTGCAGTAAGCAATAGTCATGTATTATAAGTCCCTTTGAATAATAGGCTATAGTCCAGCCAAATTGCACCGTTTCCTTTGTAAAGCTGGCGGTAGCTTAGCAGCACATGAGTAATACGTCTCTTTACTCTGTGGTAGCAGTTTTGCGGCATACATGGAATATGTATACCGCAAAAGAATGCTACCGACAGCTTGTTTACCTGTGTAAGCTTGTTTATCTGTGTCCAGTCTTTTTTTTTAACACAAAAACACATTACTACCACTACTTTTTGTCCGTGATTTTGTTAGATTTTTTTGAAAGATAAATTTTATAACACTTATAACTATAGTCCTGAGTACTACTGTAGTCTGTCCCTGGGCTGTGTCCAGACTACTTCTGTGAAGGTAGAGGTAGATAAAGGTACTCACCCGTATATAGCGGCCGCGCCCGCAATGGCGCCGCCGCACTGCGCCGCGACGTACAAGCCCGTGCGCAGCGGCGACACGCGGCGCCGCACGCACAGCGCCACCGACACAGCCGGGTTCACGTGCGCACCTGACACACACACAATATAGTACATGAAATATCTAATAAACATCAATGTTTGTCTGTATGTCATATACCTTCGTGAGCATGAGCCTATTTCTATAAAGGATAGGAATGTAAACTATGCATTTGATCATAATATGATGATTTTGAGCAAAGTTGTAATGCGCCCACGAGGGTATATGAGCTGGTACGACCAATTGAATTATGGTGAAATAATCTATATACATAAAATCAAATCTATACATAATATGATAAAACAGTAAAATTCGTGTCTGTACAATGAATACATTTACGAAAAACTAATTGGGGGCGATGTTAAAATAGGAGTAGAACACTTTTCGATGTTTTTTAATTTTTTTGTCTGTCTGTTTGTCTGTTGGTCCGGGGTAATTCCCAAAAGTACTGGACGGATTCGAATAAAACTTTTTGTGGTGTACAGATACTAAGCCTGGTCACATCAAAAACACCTTTTACTGCGGTAAAATCGCTCATTCTTATGTGAAATCGGAATTACGGCACACTGCAAGCAAACAATAACAAATCACTTTGATTATAATATTACTACGCTACACGAACGAAGTCGCAAGCACCAGTTTGTATGTATACAGGGTTGATAAGAGCGAGAGGCATTAAATGAAACCACATATACTATAAGTGCCTACAGTTAACCCGAAACTATTTAAAAAAGTACATTTTTCAAACAAGTTAAATAGCGAAAAATTGTTATCACTCCTACCGGGCGGCTACAGCGAGCACGGGGTGAATGAACCCGGCCGGCCATAGTCGGCGATCAGCTACGATACAGCGTGCACGTAGTGATAAAAAGCTTTAAAAAATTCCTGTGCCTAACTATTTCTCCGATTGATCTGATTTTTGTGGTGAGGCCTGGAAATGATACACTAAATATGCGGTTTAATTTAATGCCTCTCGCTTGTATTAAACTTGTATAAAAAACCTCTAAGGTGGTGAAGTCTATATGGAATTTTCTCACATAATATTTTTGACGCCCAACGAAGGTTAGGTTAAGGTTAACTAGTCTGTCATAAAAATGATCAATGTATTTTACAATTATCGACTACACTTATATTTATTTATTCCTACCAACATTAGCATCTCACCTTGGACGAAATCTGGACTGTTTTAAAATATCAGATACCTTTTGTATTAATGGAGGTTTTGATTTACTTTCACATTTTGTAGCCGTATAGTCGAGTAGACAATGAGTAGAGTAATATCGGTATATTACTAGTACGAGTCAAATTGGTAATTTGATCGAGGAGCGATCTCGAAATCAAACGAGCTGCAGGCGAATACAGGACTTCACCAGCCTACAATAGGGTTTAGTTTTGAACGCGTCCAGTCGAACCATCTGAAAAAATTATATCTTCAGATTTTCACTCGATCTCATTTTCGATTATCCAACGTTTAGGTCAATGGATTCTAATCTGCATTACTAGGGTAGGTATTTGAATTTTCTGATGGTCCCTTTTTAGGCTTCCGTAGCCAAATGACAGAAAACGGGACCCTTATAGTTTCGTCATGTCTGTCTGTCTGTCTGTCTGTCTGTCCATCCGTCCGTCCGTCCTTCCGTCTGTCCGCCTGTCCGTTTGTACGTCGCAGCCCTTTTTTCCTAAACTATTGGGCCTACGTAGTTGAAACTTTGTAGGTTGATGTATTCTGTGAACCGGTACGGAACCCTCAGTGTGCGAGTCTGACTCGCACTTGGCCGGTTTTTATTTGACCTGAACTGTCAAAGGTAGGTTTTATATGTATGTCTATACTAATAATCTAAAATATATTTCAGTTACCTAGTACCCATAACACAAGTCCTTAAGTACGGTACTTAGTACGGGGCTAGACTAAGGTGGTGTGGAAAGTCCACATATATTATTATAATGTAAGAGGTGAGTGTCATTGCATTTGCACCAAAAAGGGATTTTTAGAAATGAATTTCTAAAAATCCCTTTTTAGTGCAAAAAAAAGAAACTATGGAATATCAGTAATTTCTTCTAAACACGGGTGGATCCGCGAGACACAGCTCAGTAATAAATATCGTAGCCTCACCTTATATAACGTCTGACTGTTTCTAAAATTTCAAATTTCCAAAAGCCTACAAGCAACGATATTAAGAAAGCGTCTCGCGTGGACGTAGCAGGTGGTAAGTGCTAGTGACTCACACATGCACATATTGTGTTGTGATGTTACCTCGCTACACACACATATCAAACTACGTGGTTGTACATAGAGCCCACACCAGCTTATCTGGGCCAAAACTTAAAGTAAAAAAAACTGAAGATAAGAATCTTCAATATCAAGATATAGAAAGGCAAGCGAGCAGTCTGAGCCATTTTCATGAATCAGGCGCCCATAGACATCCGCATAATGCGATGCCCTCCATCCTCCTCCCACCTACATGCGCCACCGGATATTCACACACCGCACGAAACGCGACAGAACAGCTGTCACTTTACGTCGGTGTCCTAACATTTTTTTTATATGAAGTTTAATATTAGTAGGAGCCGTTTGCTCTTTAATATATTAATGCACAACGTTTTCATCCTTGAACCCTCAACTGCAGATCCTGGAACTTTAATGATCATGAATTTTTTTTTTAATAATATGGAATATATTACATGTATTAAATGGAATACGGAATATACAAAACCTAAGGAAGAGGTCAGGTAAGTACGAAAAGCTAGAGAATTAGTAGCATTAAGTTCCTGACACTAAATACTGGCTGTCAATGAAAGATAGATACAGCTATGAACAGTGTTATGGACATTAATCGTGTAACAATCACGACTCTGTATGTCCTACGCAAACTATCTAAGCCACCTTTGAAAATGAAACACTAGAGTCCAGTCTTTCCCAAAGTGGGCGATAACGCCCCCTTGTGGGCACTAGATGCTCAGAGGGGGGCGGAAAAGGGCCAGAAACGACATAATTGTCTTTGAATATCAAGGTGTAATAACTAATAAGGGGGCGATACGAAGTAACTGATTTTCAAAGTGGGCGTTAGACGAAAAAGTTTGGGAACCTGTGCACTAGACTATAAACTATAACCTAAAGACTGATTAAGTGTCCATGACAGTTTCACCAAGAGGTGGCTTTGGCCTCGTCAAGTGTCACATGTCAAAAATGTGAATAATAATACAGTCCTGCCAATTATAAAATAATTCTTACCTATCACCTGGTAACTTATTTAATTAGTTTCTTACATTAAAAAAACAGGTGTGTCCTAAAATTATAACACCTGTACTTATCGAAAGTTTTGCTTCATCTGTAATTCGTGAATACAGACGCATAATTTGTTGCTAAGTTAAAAAAATATATTCGAAATGTCTTTAATACGTATACCTATAATATAGGTACATTGGCTTGGATATAATATTACCCTCGCAGTTTTAAAGAATGGTTACTAGACATCATCGAACGAAAAACGAAAAATGATAATCATAACATAAATACGAGAAACAGGCATAAATTAGACACTTTATTTCATAGACTTAGTAAAGTAAAGAATTCCTTTCGGGAGCAATGCATACGCATCTACAATAGGATCCCAGAAGGAGTCCAAAAACTTTCAATTAATAAATTTAAAAAATTTGTTAAAGAGCTTTGTGTGGCCGGTAAGGCATAGGTACTATAAGGTAACAGATTTTATGCCAGATACCATATCTTGGGATTAGTACCCTCATCCGAGGCTGTTTCTGCACCATAATTATTGTAAATTCATAAATTGTATTGTATTATATCATTTATAATATGCAAATGTATTTGTATTTTTATATTTTTTAATTTTACATCTCATCACAACATGAGGCCAGCTGAGTTTGTTTCGCCGGTTCTTCGCAGGACAGGTCTAGGGTTGAACCGGTGGTAGATTTAATTGTTGACGTTCAAAAAGTAATTCCTGTAATTCTATTTTATAAATTCGAAAAGGGCTAATGCCTCCAACCGCTACTACTGATCGATATTTTCCACTAATTCCAGGGAAACCTCATGGAAACACTGGTAAGGGCATATTAGAGAAAAGCATGATGACATCCAGATAATTTGAGAGAGCCGGTTCAATAAAGGCGGCTGACGGCGCCCGTGGAGTCATGGTGAATACATATTCAGTTCATTGGCAGGTCCCATACACCGAACGGAATCAAATCGGAATCGGTGGCAGTGCTTCAATGTCTCGAGAAATCAAAGATAAATATATATAGAGATAAGTCCTAATGTATATATGAAAAATCTACTTTAGTAAGTCTAATTATGTGTCCATTAGCAACCTTAACTCTACATAATGGCTTGTGTAAGTGCTGCAGTCAAATGTTAAACCTGTGCAAGTGGGGCACAGGCGAAGCCGGGGGCTGCAGGTAGTTGGTAAAGGGCGAATTAATATAGCTACGCGTCTCGGGAGCGCACGTGAACATTTATGACAGAGTAATGCCATTACCCCGCCACTATTATAAGGGTAGAAGGGTAACGCCGCGGTACACGTGCAACACTATATTTAGACTTCATTAGCTGGCCCGTGTCAGAGGTTAAGCCTGCTTATGTATAAATGGAAATGTCTATCTGGTCATCTTATAATCTCTATATATAATATTCTCGTGTTACAATGTTAGTTATGATCGTCCTCGTCGTCCTCTGATACGGTTCGATCGATTCTCATGAAATTTTGTGTGCATGTCGGGTAGGTCGGAGAATTGGCTAACATCTATTTTTCATCTCGATACTTCCACGGGATCGAAACTTTCGCGTGTGAAACCGCGGGGTGCAGCTAGTAATAAATATAATGAAACAGAGCCACTGGCTACACATCCTCGCTCGTCCATCGAGAAATGGTTTACGATGAATATGAATGGGCGCAGATTGGGGTATGAATATGAAAATAAAATGTAATGTATTAACTCATAACTCCCAGATTGGGGCCGCCCGTAAATATAATAAAAGATCTTTGCAAACGGCGTGTTTGTGCTATTGGAGAGGCCTATGTCCAACAGTGGACTGCAATCCGGACCGATACGACCTAGGGATCTTCAAGAAAAGGACTTATTCTTTCCTCAAAGGTCGGCAACGCATCTGTTAGACCTCTGGTGTTACGGATGTCTGTGGGCGTTGGTGTTCACTTTACATCAGGTGACCTAACTGCTCGTTTGCCTCCTATGCTATAAAAAAAAATAAAAAATAGGCTGATGATGATGATGATGTGTGAAGAGAGTAATAAAGAAAGAAAGAAAGAAAGAAAATATTCTTTATTTGCCTACAATAAATATTTATATACAGTAATACAACTTAAGATAAGAGCAAACAGGCGGTCTTATCGCTAAGGAAGCGATTTCTTCCAGACAACCGGGGAAAAAAGGACATTTAAAATAATTAGAGATGAGTAGGTTCATTAAAAAGAAAACAACAATAAAACAAAATACTAGTAAATATCAAAAAATTATATCATTTAAATAATAAAATAAATACCATATATAATACATAACATATATATTTATAATAAACTTACTTTATAATAAAATTACATAGCTAATATATAAAACATAATATATTTATTAAATACAATACATATTAAAAATTAATACAAATAAAATACACATAAATATATATCCATAGCTCATAATATTAGAAATTACGCAATATTATCACATCAATTTATTAAAATAGTATGAGAATATTAATGTCAGTACAATATGTATAAACTTAAAAATATACTTAAAACATAATAATTTACTAATTCATGTAGCATTTACAGAACACTCAAGGTAATAGTCTTTAAGCAGTCTCTTAAAAGAGTTAAGATTTTTAGATAGTCTTATATTATCTGGTAAGGCATTCCATAGTTTTATAGATTTCACTGTAAACGACCTACTATAAAAGAATGAGTGATGAGGTGGTATATACAGATTAATCTTGTCATTGGAACGCAATGATATATCCGAACTACATATTAAAAATCTTTCTTTGAGGTACTCCGGTGCATTCGGACTGTGAAGTAAGTTGTACAGCAGACACAGCAGCCTTGTATTCCGGCGGAAACGAATTGGCAACCACTTGAGCTTTAAACGAAATTCAGAAATGTGATCATATTTCCGTAAAGAAAATATGAATCGTATCGCTAAATTTTGGAGCCTCTCAAGTTTATTAAGTTGTTGCTCGGTAAGGTCAGGATAACATGTATCGGCATAATCGATACAGGACAGGAAAATAGATTCGGCCAGCGCAATTTTGGTAGCTATAGGCAACATATTTTGTAGTCTACGCAGAGATTGCCAGGTTGAAAACATTTTTCGGCTTATCTCCTTCATCTGATATGTCCAGGACATGTTTTGGTCCAAGTAAATGCCAAGATTTCTGACACATTTACTGAAGGACAACGTTGTACCGCTGATGAGCACCGGAGGTAGGGAATTCCAGTCTATTCTAGACACAAGTGCCCGACTGCCTAATACTATAACTTGCGACTTCGCCGGATTTAATTTTAGACCATGGTGTCGACTCCATTCAGAAACCGCAGCAAGGTCTTTATTAATAGTAGATATGGCCTCGGGCAGGCGGTCCAGCTTAGACTGGACGTAGATCTGCAA
>LUGF01007691.1:30168-42412 GCA_001625245.1 Calycopis cecrops | reverse complement strand
AATACCATCTTGTGATACTGTATAGCCTAAAAACTTTACTTCTCGCTGTCCGAATATGCATTTTGAAGGATTGATTGTTATTCCATATTCTTCAAATCGTGCTAAAATCTGTCGTAGATGTTGTCGGTGCTGCTGCTCATCTTCAGAAGCCAGAATAACGTCATCGATGAATGGAAAGGCAAAGTTAAGTCCCCCGAGTATTTCGTGTATGAATCTTTGAAACGTTTGACCTGCATTATGTAGTCCAGGACACACGCGTGGAAATTCGAATAAACCGAATGGTGTGATGGTGGCTGTCTTCTGTATGTCCTTCTCGGCTACTCTAATTTGCTGGTATGCGCGATTAAAGATCAAGAGTTGAGTAAATTACCTTAGATGAAAGCTGATACGTGAAGTCACGTAGTCTCGGTATGGGATAGCGATCTGGTGTACTGACTGAATTTAGTCTTCTGTAGTCGCCACATACGCGTATATCACCGTTCTTCTTAGGTAGCACGTGAAGAGGACTAGCCCACGGATCATGCTCGGTCTGCATAGCCCCTGTTCGATCATGTTCTCGAATTCCTTTTTGACCTCGTTGTATCTATGTGGTGGTAACGGTCTGGCTCGAGAGTAGATAGGTGGTCCGGTTGTTTCGATAACATGTTCAACGTTGTGTTTGTCGCTCAAAAACATAGCGGACAAACGTGTGGTGCCGGGATATTCAGCCAGTATGTCCTGGTAGCACTGTTGTTGGTCGTTGCTTCTAATAGTAGGTTCATCTGAGTTGAGTGCCGGTGATCTTACTGAGAGGTTTGTTACATTGTCAATTAGACGACGATTCTTCAGATCCACAATTAAGTTGTGGTGATTGAGGAAATCGGCTCCCAATATAGGTCTTGTAACGTCGGCAACAATGAATTTCCACTTGTACGGTCTTCTTAAGTTCAAATCCAGCTCTAGAGTTTTTTCGTCGTAAGTGGCAATGCAATGGTGGTGTTGTTAGCGGCATACAGTTTAAACGGCTGTGTTTTGGAGATAGTTCGTTTTGACTTTGGTATAACACTAATATTGGCACCGGTGTCTATCAAGAATTTTAAGCGGGATTGTTTATCCATAAGGAATAGGCGGTAAGACTTGTTGAATGCACTAGATTCCGCCGTAGCCAGTACATGTTTTAGTTTCCCGTCGCCTTATTGTTGTCTGTAATAAATGTGCACGGCGTGGTGCATTTTATTGCGTTGCTTCCGAAACGGCGATGATAATAGCAATCCGGTGACGGAGAGTGGCCCCTTTGTCTAGAGGTTGAGCGAGACGGCGTGCAGTCCCTAGCGCCATACAAAAAACGGTTGCGTGATTTATGGCGGTACCTGGACATGGGTCGTGTCTTTAACTCGGACAGTTCCAATTCTAATTTACATATCCTTTCAATTAGCGATTGGTTGCTCGTTGCTGTTGATGTTGAAGGTGTTGTAGACACGGCGGAGAGTTCTTGGCTTTGTTCAAGCAACTTGTCGGCTAGTAGTGATAGTTCGTCCAATGCGGCTGTCTTGCTTATGGTTTCACTGACGATTAGAACGGAACGAACGTGTGACGGAAGGTGGTTCATCCACATTTGCGTTGGTCGCCAAGTTCTATGTCTTGAAGAAGCTGTTTGAATTGTCGTTCTTCGCTTTCTTCATAGACGGAGATGAGACGTTCTTTAATTACCTTGTATTCGTTTTCAGCTGGCGGGTTAAACAAAATATCTGATATTTGTTCGATTTCTTGTATGTCCAGTTTTGCGATGATCATCTATGCTAATTGGTCCTCACCCTTATGGAGATCCTTGGTAGCGGCTTCAAAGCTTCGGAACTATAATCTGGGACGCTCGCGCCAAAATGATGGTATTCGTAGTTGAAGTGCAATACCTCCTATTTCGTGTGATGGGACAGGTGGTGATGCAGCGGGTCTCGCAGTGTCGGTGGCTTCGCTCGTGTTGCTCATCATGAATGTATGCGCCTCTTGAAATTACAAACTGGTGGAATCCGCTGGTGGAAAGCCAATTTGAATGTGCGTGTCGAAAATCACCATGTTTGAGGATTCGGTTGAGGATCACGTCGGTTGAGGATCATGTCGGGGTCACCACTGTAAGGTTAACACTGTATGGTATTAGTGGGCCTTACTACAGGACTAGGAAAGGTCGTTGAATGAGACTCCAGTAAGGTTGAATAAGGATTTATTTAAGATTTTTTGAAGTGCAAACAAAGCATTCAGGAAGCTACCATGCTATCGCACCGAAATCACTCAGTCCCATTAGCACTCATGTGTGACGCATCTTATTTATGTGCAGGAGCCGTATTGCAACAATACACTAATAACACTTGGCAGCCACTTGGTTATTTTTCAAAGAAGTTCTCAGATGCACAAACGAAATATAGCACATTCGATCGGGAGTTAACAGCTATCTACATGGCCATAAAACCATTTAGAAAAACTTTCGAAGGAAGACCGTTAATAATCTACACAGATCATAAACCGCTCACCTATTTATTCTCGAAGAATAACACAACAAACGAATTACCACGAAGAACCCGCCAAATATTATTTATCGGCGAGTTTACAACAGATGTTCGTCACATCAGCGGAGCCGACAATATAGTAGCCGACGCGTTATCGCGTATTGAAGAATCCGCTTGTCCTTCTACCTTCGACTATGACCAATTATCCGACGCTCAACAAAACGACAGCACACTTCAAGCTTTAATCTCACAAAATGATCTTACTTTAAAGAAAGTCTTACTGGTTACTTCTGACAAGGAAATTTATTGTTAATGCTCTAAGTCACGAATACGTCCGTATGTACCGGAAAAACTCCGTCGCGACGCATTCAATGCAATACATAATCTCAGTCATCCCGGAATAAGAACAACGCGCAACTTAATTCAAGAACGTTTCGTTTGGCCTTCTATGAATGTTGATATCAGAAAATGGGCAAAGAATTGTACTTATAGCCTGTCAAAAAGCGAAAATTCAACGCCACACTACAAGCGCTTTATCAACATTTCCACATGCGACCGAACGCTTTTCTCATGTACATATTGACATCGTTGGACCTCTTCCCACATCACCGGAAGGTCATCGTTACCTAGTTACTATGATTGACCGCACAACTAAGTGGCCAGAAGCAATTCCGACTGAAGATATTACAGCCGAAAGAGTAGCGAAAATATTTTATGAAAACTGGATATCATGATATGGATGTCCACAAAAAATAACAAATAACAACAGACCAAGGTAGACAGTTTGAAATCAAATTATTCCTGTCTCTTACTAAGTTCTTAGGCGCAGAAAAAACTAGAACTAGCTTATTATCCTCAAAGCAATGGAATAGTTGAACGCTGGCATCGTTCTCTAAAATCAGCACTGAAGGCAAGGCTAACACCAAACAGGAAGTGGACCGACGAGCTACCAACCATTATGTTAGGTTTACGCGCTGCATTACGAACTGATACACATGTTAGTGCCGCTGAACTAACATACGGTCAAAGTCTGCGGTTACCTAGTGATTTTTTCATCACAAAAACCACTAACACTACAATGGACTACGATTTTGTTTCTAATCTCCGACAGACAATCAATAGCCTCAAGCCTATACCCAGTGAATCACACTGCAACAATCGTCCTACATTCGTACATCCTGTGAACACGTATTCATTCGTATTGATTCTGTTCGCAAGCCTTTGCAACCACCATACGAAGGTCCTTACCGTTTGCTAAAAAGGACAAAGAAACATTTCACCATTCAACTATCTGGACGAGATGCTGTTATATCTATAGATCGACTAAAACCAGCTTACCTTTTGAACGAGCACGAAGAAAACTTAAGCAAAGAACCAGTGAAGCAGACAAGATCCGGCCGAAGCATCAAGCCACCTGTACGCTTCGCTTGAAGGGGAGCTATGTAGCTGCCATCCACATAAATTAATCTATAGTGACAGTGGTTCGGACAATTATGTAATTCTCACATGTGCAAATGTCCACATGTATCGTCACTGCAGGACCTTTCCCAAAGCAACATGAAACCATTACATAAATCTATCACACTTAATGACCATTAAGTCTCTTCCTCGAACTCTTAAACCTTCCCCGAAGTAAACCGAAACTACATTCATAAATCTGTCACACATAACATTTTGTAACTCAATTTATCTTGCTACATTTTTTGTACATAATATTCTAAACTATTTAAGCGACTTCTTAAACAATAAATATATCATTCCTTATTCAACCTTACTGGAGTCTCATTCAACGACCTTTCCTAGTCTTGTAGTAAGGCCTACTAATACCATACAGTGGTAACCTTACAATACCTTTACAATTTACCAAATGTAAACGTTGCCTATTAATACGTGGCGACTTTAGTAAATACTTATTATGCCTGTTTAGATAAAGGCGCGCGCTCGCAAAACACAACGGTCAACGCGCACGGGGACTATATATTATATGCGATTTTATTCCCGTTGCGTTTCTTTGAGTTTTCTTCGAAAATATTTATCATATTATATTTTTAAAACATATTTTTTAAACTCTACTAACTAAAATGATCAATACCTATCTTTGAGTGTTGAACACCCTAACCTAACCCCTTGGAGAAGAAATGAGATCAGCGCATCTGTATAGCCTCTATGCGGATGTCTATGGGTGTCAGTAGTCATGAAAATGTCTCCGACTGCTCATTTGCCCTCCTATACCATGAACCATAAAAAAACTGAACTAACAAAAACAGATGGTAAAATCCGTCATATCGAAACAGAGAAACTAACATCTACAAACATAATACACTACTATACTATGATCGAGAGATTCCTGACACAATCGGGTAAAAGTAAAGTGCTAAAATAAAACACGGCTTTGTTAATAAATAAGATATGATATATTATCGTTGTTATATAGTTATGTTACATAATGAGCACAAACATTTGGCACAGACAGCCTGAATACTACAATCAAATACTATCTCGGTACTTTATAATTTTATACAATTTAGCAATTGCTTTCAACTTATTGTCCTGTCATACTTTTATATACAAGTTTCACATTAAAATAATGTTGCCATAATAATATAGTATAATGCAAGACCAACGATCACCACGGCTGCGTTACAAAATTGCATGCTAGTACTTCTACAGTAGTCCAATCCGTACTGTGGCGATGAGTTTGACAACTGAGTAGTACTGACAGGGAATTTTGCAACACTGCCGATAGTATAGTAAATTTCGAATGTTGGCAGCTGTCGCAAGTTGCAATCCTCTCATGGAGTTGCAGTATACAAGCAGGCCCCGCCCACTGCTTTAGCAGACGATGCTATTGGTTCATATGTAAAGCAGACATCAGTGCCAGATTAAACTAGCATACCGTAGCAAATTCTATTTATTCAACTTAATAAGTTATCATGTTGAGTAACAAGGTCACATATATTGCTATATCCCCGGTAGGCTATGAAGGAAATTCTCCTTACTAGCGGGAAATCGTTTAACCGCGGGTCACGTACGATACTACTTTTTCCGTATGATTAATCCGGCACTGCCTCATGTAGATGCTATATTAAGAGCGTCGCCCTAGTGTTGGTGGGCGAAGACCTAAGATATAAAAACTGGTGGATTTTGAACGTTAGTCTTATTATAGTTTAACTCTACCACCCACTCTCTACCTACATGATAAAAGCAAAATAATAAATGGAATTGATTTATTAAATGATATGCTGTATCTTTTGTTGATTGCCAAAGTTGAATAAGTATTTAATGATTCAATGCCTCCAGTGGCTTGTATATATAAATACACTAAGTATTATAATAATAAATCATTTTCTATAAAAATAATTTAGGAAAATATTATGTTACACAGTTATGTAACATTTATCTAAATTATTTTTTAGTATTGTTATTGTTTTGTCAAAATACACAGTCAAAATATATAACTAGTCTTATTTTTTGTATTTTCCACGTCAGTTTTACTATAACTCTTATAATTTTAAATATGAATTACATAATTTAGAGTTAAACAAAAAAATAGGCTACATTTCTCAATATTGTCTGAAATTCTCATGCAAGCAATGATAAGGAATTCTTGAATATTGCGGCAACTTAGGCTTGGCAAATATTTTGTTATCTTAAACATAGATTGTACTAATGTATTTACACGTGTGCATAATATGCATACCTATAGCTTGCTATGTACAATAAAATAACAGTACAGTAGTTCCATAGGGACCGTGTATCTAGACTGTCACGCCAGCTAGCGGCAGAAACGTGAACATTGTTACTTTTCAGTTAGCAACTAGCAAGTGAATCTCAATATAATTTCAATATTTATTCCAATGATAAATTTCATAATAGATAAATATTTACAATATTATTTACCATGTCACCTGAGAAGTCCTGTGACATTAAGATTGTACAGAAACATCACGAAGAAGTAAGTAGATATGACTTGTGGGAGGTTGAAGAGCATGAGAAATGCAAATATGTACTAATTTTCAATTATTATTTGTTATTAATTGCATTGCATATTTAATCACCATTCCAATTTCAATATGTACTAATATATTGGTAATTATAATTAATAAATAATTATTAATGAATCATTTTATTAGTTTAAAGTCTAAATTTAACAGAGTGTACTACTTTTGACTAAAGCTGCCTCTAATTTCTGCATGGTGCCTATTGATAGGTATTATGTATGTACCTGTGAATGTACATATGCATATTATTGTCTTCAATTAAAAGTAATTAGAAACAATAAAAGGTCATTTGCACACAAATGCATAATGTTCGACAATGTAATATTAAACACAATATATTTATCAACCTAGTATGATGATTTTTCATAAAGTAACCACATTTAAATAAGTTTTAACAACGACAAGAACACTAAAAATATTAAGAAATTTCTTGATACTATTTAATAATTGTTGACTGTTTAATAATAATAATAATGAAAAATAAAACATTTCTCCAAAATCAGTATCACATGATAATCCTGAGGCACCTTCATTAAGTAAATAAAAAGTTAAAATTGTTTAAGGGTAACCCTTTATAGAAAATATGGATGATTAAAAGAGTAACAAATTATTATTTATGTTATCTTATATCTAACAGATAAACAATATAGTACTTTTTATTATGAAAATAACAAACTTTGAAGATTTTCAAAGCGATTTTTAGAAATATGACTTACCACGAAGTAAAAATACTTTTTTTAGTAAACCTAAGTTCTCATTTACTATGGAGACGAGGGAATGACCGACATAAGTGTAACAGGAAAAAAGGAAAGTATAAAGTCAAGACATCGCACAATGCAAATGTCACCTAGTGACATTTTCTTTTCCTAATCAATAGCAACAATAAATACATAAAATTTTTGACAAGTTTCAGTAACAAGGCAAAATACATTTGTACATACAATTTATCTAGTACACAAGCACACCCATTGCCGGATTAAGTTAGTTCGGGGCCAGTAGCAATATCTATTCGTAGCTCCTTTGTAAGAGGTCCGGCACGACCGGGGAGGTAACTCTCGCTTACTCTTATTGGCCATTCTATCGCGTTTCGTGGGTTTTGTGAGTAGCCGGTGGCTCATAGTGGAGATAGGTTGAGGAGGACAACGCATCTGAGGATGTTAATTGGCGATGGTAGTCACTTATTTTGTCCTCCTATTCTATATTGCTATAGCAGGCCATGTAAGCGTCCCTCTATATAGGAGCTCGTTGCAGTTGCTACTCTTATTACATAATTAACCCGGAACTGCGGTAGCCCGCGCGCTACTGCAGGCGCACCTCGGGGTAGCAATACGGCATGTCAGCACCGAACTTGGACCGATGCGCGCGGTTCCTCGGGTCGTACAACAGCGGATGGTCGACGTACGCGTCGCACGCACTGCACCACACGGACAGGTCGGCGAGCGACAGCGCGAGCGGGTGCGAGAGCGCGCGCGCGTGCGCCTGCATGTGCCCGTTTACGTACCGCCCGCACGCCGTCTGCAGGACAGTCGAGAGGAAAATTGTTATTACACTTCATAGTTCATACCCAACGGACCACTCAATAGAAAAATAATTAACTTCATACATATAGCGGACAGCCAATAGTAAAATAGTTATAGTTATTATTTTATAACCTCTTCAAGCACTGTTCAGATTGGAGAGAACGAATGATTCTTTAAAGATTGGATATAATTAGATCAACAACTGGCATCTTATGTTATAAAATGTTTTTTCCAGATTGCAGTGTTACAATCGGTATTGTCATTCTCAGTGCGTTCGGTAAGGATGGGTAACAAAAAGTAAAACATGAAAATTGAAATTATTTCTTACCACATAACAGTGTAGACACACCCAGTTCTCCTCAGTATGATCGCACTCCGCACACTTAACACCTTGTTCAAATGTAACATCATTGGGCAGAGTGTATAAGGACTCCAAATGGGGACACCACGTCAAAGGCACTACTGCAAACATTTCACCGTTCACTAATGCATGTATGTTCTCACTCAAATAGTCTGCTAGTGTCTGGGCGGCTTCGCGATCTATGCTCTTCGGTACAGACGGCCCAGTCTCTGTGTCCTCCGCCTTTGAAGGTTTATGTGCCGTTGAAGGTAGACTTTCTTCATTCTTGGGGCTACTTTCTTCTTTCTTTGGGCTATTTTCTTCATCGTCACTTCCACAATGAATACCATCAGAGCATTTTTCATTTAAACTCAGATTAGCAAAATCTATTTCGGCCATGTCAGCATTGCATGTTGAGTCCATTAGTCCTCGAGACGGCAACGGTTCACCGAGTACATCCTCAACGGGCAATGCCACTTGGAATTTGAGATTCTTCCAATATTTTTTATGTGTCTCAATCACATTATTGATGGTCTCTACTGCAGAGCTGTGCACCGTGGCTTTGGGGTCGTACTGGTGATGTATAGGGTCACCGAGTAATGCTTTGGTGCACATGGCCATAGCGTAGGCCACACTTGTGACGTTGTAGCCTCCCTCCAGACACAAAATGACCCTCCCGCCAGCTAAACTCCGTAAGAACTGTGTCATGCGCCCGAAGCATTCGGGACTGACTTTGCAACCTGAGTTTAAAAAAAATAACATGTTAATATGTTATGTTGGTTATATGAGCTTAATGGTATTATTAAAACAGCAATAAAATGATGACAGAGATCAACTAGTATACAGGCACCGGTAATCATTATAAAGCTCCGACTGCTCGTTTGTCCCTTTACACCATTAAAAAGTCACTATCACAGCTAAGTATATGTGATTATATTAATATGAATTAAGTATCTACACGATCATATTTATTAGTATATGTAATTTCCGAAATCTCAAACAATGACAGTGCCATCTGTTATCGAGCACACGAAGCGAGTTTGATACGCAAGCACGTAGTGCCACACTGCATGCTTACATGAATTGGGCCGGATTGACTAGGGAGGTACCTCTCGCTTACACGAGACCCTCGTAAAGTGATAGCTGTGCTGTCGTGTTTCATGCGGTGTGTAAGAAGCCGGTGGCCAAGGAGGTGGAGAAAGTAGGGCAGCGCATCTGTATAGCCTCTATGCGATTGTCTATGGGCGTCGGTAGTCATAAAAATGGCTCCGACTGCTCGTTTGCCCCCTATACTCTAAAAAAAATAATTAAAGCGCGATATGTTATCGAGCACACGAAGCGAGTTTAACACGCAAGCACGTACCGCCGAGCGGGTCGCCGACGCACGCGTCGAACCCGGCGGACACTATCACGAGGTCTGGGTTGAACTCGTAGGCCACCGGAAGCACCACTTGCGTGAACGCCGCCATGTACTCCGCGTCTCCCATGCCCCGCTAGAGACACAAACAGAAACTTTGGACTCGTTCCAGTATTAAGCACTGAAGGAGGGTGGGAGAGAATTTGCTTTACTTATTTCATTGCAAATTCAATTAATATATACACTGATTTTTGGTGACAAGAAGGATTCCCCCGGATTTCAAAATTTAAATTAATTTTCAACATTTCAAGGGCACGAGGTGGGAAAGGATAGCCTTTAATCGGGGCTAGTAGCGTGCTATAGGAGAGGCTTGTGTCACACACACATACACACACACACACACAAACAACAGTGGGCTGCAATAGGCTGATGATGGTAAACAATCTGCTTACGTAATACCCTTTATCATCATCATCATTAGTAGCGAGAAGACCTCCACTGCTGGAGCTGTAAGCCTCCGCCATAAAGCGCCACAGGTCAGTCACAAGCTGCTTGCATTCAGCGGCTTTAATAATTAACGAAACTTTTATATTGAATCTAAATTTTATCCCTAAAGCATGCGAGTAACCGGAGCCATTTTCATGACTGACGCACATAGAGGTTACACAGATGTTTTGCCCTCCTTCTTCCTCCCACGTACATGGTCACTGGATACCTACACACCGCATGAAACGTGACAGCACATTTGTCACTTAGTGTCACACAAGGTACCACCGCATACATATCAACTCGTAAATGGATCGTAACCTAATCTTTATAATAATCGTATCGTAATTTTTGCTCCAAACTCCATACTGCAACGCACACTAATGGGAAACGTAACGTAATCGCCTCGCCTCGGTACAGGCGACCCCTATCCGCGTCGATAAGTGTGCGGTGACCATTACCTTGTTCCAGGGTATATTGACGTTGTACCCCAGCCCGGGCCCCTCGCCGACCGCCGTGTAGTCCGCCTCCGTCGAGTTCGGGAAGAACGTGCCGTTGTCGTAGCGGTGTAGCGACATGTACAGGATCTGGAAATATAACACACAGGTAAGACATTACTGCGCCTCTGTAAATGACCATACGGCGAGGTAAATCTAGTAAATTCCAGCGATACATTTATCGCTACGTGTCCTTGCCAGCAAGTACATACATCTGCAACTATAGCACGGTATACGGTCTCTGCGTGCCATTGCAAGTGTGTGTGTACTAACACGTCGCTCACGTAAACTTTTGCATGCCATTGCGTGCGTGCGCCTGTGAGTCGTGTACTAATCCGCGGCTCGCTATACGTGCATCGCTGCGTGTCATCGCGTCTGTGTGCGTGTGTGTATGTGTATGTGTGTGTACTAACCCGCGGCTCGCCGTACGTGAGCCTCTGCGTGCCGTTCCCGTGGTGCACGTCCCAGTCGAGCAGCAGAACGCGGCGCGCGCCCGCAGCGAGCGCGCTCGCCGCCCCCAGCGCCGCGTTGTTGAGCAGACAGAAGCCGCTCGGCGCGCAGCCGTCCGCGTGGTGGCCCGGCGGCCGCACTGCGCAGACGCCGCTACCCCCGTCTTTCAGCACAGACTCGACCACCTGATGAAAATTAAGCCGTGTTCAGAAGAAGCGATTACTTCTCTTCTATTTCTACTCCTACTTTCTTCTGATTAAATTCGTTGCGGGTCCCAAGACAGTTTTAGCTTTTCCCTCGGGCTCCCTGAGATCAAATCAAAGGGTAGAGTTGTGGTTGCCGCTGTTGATCTTGGCGACACAGTAGTAGCAAGGGTGGGCCAAGCTCGTTATAAAAAAGAAGCGATTACGCACGACTCCACTCAAGCGTTTAAATTTTTTATTCTGTCAAGATACTGCGTTTTACGTCAATAATGTATAAAATGTTCGGTATTGAAGCCATCCCGATCGGACCAAATACGAGAATTCTCCATGCCCTCGGGCCTCGTCGGCAACCACGGTGCCCGAGTATCTCGACACGCCGACAGCTGGGCAATGGAACACTCGAATCGAGAGTCGCGCTCATTACACGCGTTTTACGCAGCATCTGGGTGGGACATATTATGTAGCTCTAGTATCTCAGCAAAAGTGTCTACGTGCGAATAAAAGCTCAATTTATCGAATTAGTCAATTGTTCCGTTTAGTCGATAACAATCGACGTTATTCGATTGTTATGGAGCAATGAGCAAGAGAGAGAAGTCCGGAATTAACACGCGCTAGCGTGCCTTGGTACCACAAATGTGAAAGATCAACTAATAAACTATAAAGGAAACAAGGTAACAGTACTACCAACTTAAAAGCAATAGCCATAACACCGATGCGCTCCATGCGTAATTGCGTATATTTAATATTGTAGTAGTAGCTATTACATCGATTGTTCGACGCAATATCGAACCGCATCGATATCTGTCCGCCGCGTGCGCCATGCTTCGAATGTATTTGAAATAATAGCGGCGAACTACGACGCGACACGAAAATCGACATTGAACTACCACGTGGCGGCTTGTATCATGCG
>LUGF01007691.1:0-15924 GCA_001625245.1 Calycopis cecrops | reverse complement strand
CGGCCGCACCATGCGCGAGCGGGTACCCACCTGTCTCGGCCGCACAATGCGCGAGCGGGTATCCAGCTGTTTCGGCCGCACCATGCGAGAGCGGGTGCCTACCTGTCTCGACCGCGCTCCAGCGCGTGGCGGGCGGCGAGCGCCACGTTGTTGTAGAAGCAGTAGCCGCAGGGCTCCGCCTTCATGGCGTGGTGGCCGGGCGGCCGCACGAAGGCCGCGCCGTTCTGCAGCTCCCCGCTCAGTACCCGCTCCACCAGCTCCACCGTGGAGCCCGCCGCTAGTAGCGCCAGCTCGTGGGTGCTCTGTACCACCGTAACAACAACACGGCAGTTAGTAAGTGCCACATGCATGCATGCAGCCGAATTGTGCCGGCATTGAAGGTACCTCTCGCTTACGCGGTACCGGCGTAAAATTACGTAAAATTGTCGCGTTTCGTGCGGTGTGTAAGTAGCCGGTGGGACGGAAGGGTCCCAGTCTAACCAGTGTCTATGGGCGTCGGTAGTTATGAAAGCATTTTTGATTCATACATGCGAAAAAATATTATTAATATATTAATTAGTTAAGTGTCAATATTAATTAGTTCATTATTATTAATATTCATTAATTAATACTAATAGTATTAATGTTTGTGATTATTCATATCCATATTATAAATGCGAAAGTGTGTTTGTTTGTCCTTCTTTCAGATCAAATCGGATCAACGTATCGATGTGATATTTAGTAAGGAGATAGTTGAAGGACTGAAGAGTGGCATTGGCTCTTTTTTTATCGCGAAAAACCACTCGAGCAAAGGGTATCAACGAGTAATTAATAATTCATAATAAAAATAACAGTACCGGATGTATGTAGACGGCGTCGTATTTCGAAGAGAGGTCCTCCAAATACTCCACATCACCGTTCTGGTGAGTATTGAGCAGCATGTCGAACACCTCCGGGGAGTGGAGGGAGGACAGCTCCTCCCTAGAGGCCGGCCGCGGCGCAAACTCCCTGCACTGTTCTATTAAATGCAGTTCCTCGCACCTAAAGTTGAACACGTGAATAAGTTACCTGTAGGACGCAGGTTACACGTTGAGACTGACAGAAAATATATAAATAATCGTCGTATCAGTCTGCGATTATACTATCAGTTTTCCGTTCTTTCTAAAATCTAAATTAAATCACAGACTGACAGTCCAGACTGGCCGTGTAACCTCCGTCTAAGACAGTGGTTCTTAACCGGTGGTCCGCGGACCGCTAGTGGTCCCTGGAAGCTTCTCGATTGGTCCGCGAACCATGCCAATAAATAAGTGACAAGAGTCAACACAACTTTATACGAGCGCGTCATGTCTTCAACATTATTACCTGAAGATCAATAAAGCAACTGGGTGGTCCGCGGCATAACGAAAATTTTGCCAAATGGTCCCTCTAGAATAATGGGTTTAGAACCACTGGTCTAAGAGGTGGTACGTTTTTAACATACGGATTTATAAACAAAGTATAGTATACAGGCTTGAACCACAGACGTGAGGTCCCGGGTTCGAATCCCGGGTCGAACCAAAGTGTCGTTGGGATTTTTCAATTCCTAATAACAGCCGGAGTCGGGTAAATTGGTTGTGTTGCACTTCCATGCCTCAGAGAGCATGTTAATCCGTTGGTCCTGAGCCTAATTTCTCACCGGTTGCGTCGGACTGCCGTCCCATCGGAATATGAGAATGAGGGAATAGCGCACTTGCATCGTGCACTATAATATGTACTGCGCATCAGGGTAGTCTCTAATCTCTATAGTTTGTAAACGAGTTCATGTACTTATTTTATCACAGTACAGAGTACTTACCTACCGTACAATAAAAGAAAATCATTAACGTTGTTAACTGATCTTCTACTAATTTTCTGCTGCTTTTATGTTGCAAGAGACGAGACGGCACGACCAAAGTGTTTGTAGTAGTACAATGTGTAGTACAATAACGGCGTAAAATGGCAGCTGTGCTATCGCGTTTCGTGCGGTGTGTAAGCAGCCGGTGGCCCATGGAGGTGGGAGGAGAAAGGAGGGCAGCGTATCTGTATAGCTTCTATGCGGATGTCTATGGACGTCAGTGGTCATGAAAATGGCTCTGGCTGCTCGTTTGCCATGCCATACCATAAAAAAAACTCTAATTACTATTAACATTGGCAAACCAGCAGCTGGTGTGACTCACTCGTACTGTCGAGAAGCGTGTATGTTGTGGTAAAATAAATTACCTCTTTATAACACTTATTAATCTCTCCGGACACTCAGGGTAGTTGCTGTCCCAGAGGCAACGGTGCTCTGCCATCCGCGGTTCAGTCACAAATCCGGTTGGTCCTTTCACTTTTGTTTTACAGTCCATTGCCTTAAAAGAATTACAATATTTTTATATTCAGTCGCATATTAGTTCTGCTTATATAAAGCTACTGGTAATAAAATTAGTTTCTACTAGCCAACCCATGCTCGTTAGGCCCAAAAATCAATCGTAATAACCTATGTTACTTCCTGATTATCTAGCTATCTATTACTATATGAATGGGAAAAATAGGTTAAACAATTTAGGGGTCATTAAATACAAACAGTAAAGAATACTTTCCTCATTATAATATTAAGAAAGAACTAGCCCAGTCAGGCCACAAGTTACTGTGGCAATAATCTAAATAAAATCACACCATTTTAAGTTGGAACAAATTACACATATAATTCCATCAAAACAAGATAAATATTTTGAGTGTCCTGATAACATTTTCATATATAAAATAGATATATTATCTATGTAATAGATAAATCTCTGTTATTTATTCACCCAAAATTTTGTGAATACATTTGGTTGAAATTTTCCATTATGGAATAAAAAAAATTGTTTTATACTGAAAAAAAACCCATAGGATAGGTTTTCTGCAGGTAAACGTTGTCGGCTAGTATCAAAATAAACTATAATTTTCAATAAAGAAGTATAGTTTGATGAAAAACAAAAATACTACTTACTATTTGATAATGATCTTTAAGCACTGTGTCAAAAGTAGTAGTTTTTTTCTTCTGCTGAGCTTTCTTTTTAGCTGCTAGCACAGCAGATGATGGCTGTAATATAATAGGAAAACAGATAAAGCATATATTAAGATAAATATATTTATTTAAAGAAACATAAATTTACAAGATTAATGATAGTATCAATGCATTCTGCACCTTATTTCATAGTGTTTAGTCTTAATGTGCTTAGTATAAATTCATTTAGAGATAAAGTTTATCTTTATTGATGAAGCATGATATTTATTATGGGCATAATAAAGTACAGAGTTAATTACATCATAACATTCACAATGGACACATGTGACTGATATCATGTATGTGTATATCTATTAAGAGATTTTGTAGCAAGAGGTAGTGTATTCGAGTAAGATGTAGTATCACTCTGCATGCAAGCATGCAGCCAAGTTGTGGCGGTGTGTGATACATTGTACTCATACTACACCAGCGTAAAGTTACGTCTGGGTTGTCATTTATCATGCGTTTCATGGTGTGCCAGTTTCAGGATGGCAACCATTTACTAGTTCATGTTAAGCTTTTGGTTATTATATGGAGATTCATAAAATAAAAAACATACATAATATACCCTTAAATACATAATATACGGCAACACCATACACCAATATGGTCACCACATGGTACCTATGTGTGAGGTACCTCCCAGGTCATGCCAGGCAATTTAGCTATAATGCATTACAGTCCATCAAACTAATCAATATAAAATACTTACTTGTTATTGATAATTATTTCTCAGTTATTTTCACATTATTACTGATCTTACATACACATTAAATTTATTGTTTAAAATTGCAAAGAAAAGATACAATCATTAACTTTCTTATTGATTTACCTTAACGCCGGGTTTTAACATAGATCTTGTTTGAATTTTTGCATTTTTAGCCCCATTTCTTGTTACTATTGTAGATGGAGGAGTTTTCTTAGCTTCCCCAGCAGATCGGCGGGTTTGCGTAGGTGGTGAGGTTGACTGCACGGAAAACATACATTTGTATTATGACTTGTAATGTAATATACAAATAAGGTGCGTGTCTTGAATAATAAGTCATATGTTCAAAAAGTTTACAATAATTACCATTGTCGCAAAGTTCTGTACAATTTAAAATAAATTTATGACATCAGTCAAGAAAAGTCGACCTACACAATTAATAAAACACGTTTAATTATAAAATAACTCTACATAATAAATTTAATAAACAAACAAAAGATTTAACCAAGTCCAAAGTAATCGAAATTCAAAGAATGACTATTTCCTTCTTCTTTTATTTGCTAAATGTCAATTAACAGATTTTTTTTAATAAATAAATTAATATTGGAGCAAGCTAAGACCATGCTGTCTTTTCTGTCGTAATCAATTAAGTAATGAAATGTTTCTTTCATTATTTCTCATGCGTTTTCCATAGACTTAAATTTCTTAATATGATTTTAATATTTCTGCCCCATAATAAATTTTATCTAATATGCCTTTTGTATTTATCCCTTTCTGTAGTATATATATAACACTTAAATAATTAAAAATAGATGTATGAAATAAAACTGAATATTGAACGTTTTCTATTTTTGAGTTTCGTTATTTTAACAAAGCGCATCGATCGTACGCTCGTCGTACTTCGACTGCGCCAGATTCTTCCCCGGTTCCCTACTCGCTTCGCCGGAGTATATCCGCCTGAAATCCTACTGCGGCAAGAGCACGTCCCGTTCCCTCATCTCCTCAGTGAATAGGAACACTTCGGCAAACACCTCCGCCCCCAGTTTCCACAGTGGGTCGTCGTCGAGTGCAGTCGCTGATACCGAGGAGTCAGTACGATACCCCAATATAGTGCTCTACGCGTCTGGGTCTTGTTCACCATGGTGAGGGCGTCCACACATTCAGGGGCCCCGTACAAGGCCCTACTCCAGCAAACTCTCGAGTAAAGCCTTCTGCATGCAGCATTGGGCCCCCAAGTTTGGTAGGAGATACCTCCTAGCCTACCTAGAAGGGCGAAACTGTAGCTACCTAACTAGTATGTTAGATCCATCCCTCCTACGCGGGACTCAGTCGTATCCGATGTCCGCACAGGATCGGGCCCAGAACCTAACCATGGGGACAGGGGAACACCGCACCGGACTAGCATTATCACGTATGACATCCTCAAAAAACACATCCGGATATATATGCTTCCAATAGTCTTCATAGCTACGCACCGGGAATAATTAGAGTGCCTCCCGAAGTACTATGAAGAAGATATATATATATATATATATATAATACATACATAATATATAAAACCCCTTATTAATAAACATAGAATAACTCTATCCAAGGAATAACCTAGTAATAAACTGACATCTGTCAAATTCTCTAACAAAAAACACATAAAAAGTATGGTATTTGACAGATGTCAGTTTATTACTAGGTTATTACTTGAATAAAGTTATTCTATGTTTATTAATAAGGGAACTAATAATATATACAGTACTTAACTAATTAAAAATAGATGTATGAAATAAAACTGAATATTGAACGTTTTCTATTTTTGAGTTTTGTTATTTTCTACTTTTATAATTTTTGTAAATATACAATAATATTTTTGAGCAGCAGCAGTTTGATACACACCCGTCAACAAAACTTAGGTTACTAAATGATCTAAGCACCAAAACCGTGTTTTCTCTAAGGATATTACCGATTATGGCAAAATTATAGAACGCTGTAAAAGAAAAACGCGTTCGATTATTAGTGAAAACTGATTTTGACTTATAGGTCTTAGTTACCAGGTCATAAATACCCAAAAAAAAAAGAAGTGAAAACTGAAAACGTCAATGTCATTTTTGACATTTGACAATGTTTTAGATAGGTACTTATTACCTATCTATGTTTGATCTTTTCAAAAATGAAAAATGTTTTTTATCAGAGTTTTATCAAATTAACAATGTAGTTAAGAATCCATAACATATACTCTACTCCTTTTGTCTGGCGCGAAGATAAGATGTTTTTGAAATCGAATATACTCAGAGCTATCACGTTAAATAATCCTATAAAATTACCGTTGTCTTATTGGCTATTAGTATGCCTACGATTTTTATTAACACTATTACCGCAAACAGGATATATTCATCCAGATGAATTTTTTCAGAACATAGAAATTATTGCTGGTAAGTTTCAAAACATTTTTGTGTTTATATGCAGTCTGCAGTGCAGGTTGAACTTGAGAAGTGACCAAAAACTTTTGAGTAATATTAATTTATTGTTAAAGAGAAGCCAGCACAAAACAATTTGTTTTATGTGTACGTATGGTTTGTGGACTACTCCTGTGTCAAATAATGGTGGTAATCGATGTAGTCAGATTATATTGCCTAAGACCCCTGTAGTCTAGAATATTTTACAAAAAAAATGTTTTGTAATCTGACAATTCACAGATCCAATGATAAGATTCTATATGATATACATATAATTCTATTCTCTAAAGTTCTAATCATCATTCATTAAGTAATCAGAGTCAAAACAATAACTTACTGGAGAAGATAGTAGTATATATATATAACTCGGACGCGGTAAGTTGTCAAAAATTCCCCCTGTTGTCTACCACCCTACCACTACCCCCAATGTCACCATATTGGGGCGACTTCGGGGGAACTATGGGGCTAGAGAGCACTCTTTGCATTCTTGCCAGGTCTCAACTTACCACGTCCGAGTAGTGCAAGTTGTAACTTTTTTAATCATGCATTAACAAAAATGAACAAAAAATATTTAAAAATAAATATGTAATATACCATGGGGTCGTTCAAGTATTACGTTAGCACTGAAGTGGGGGAGGGGTACTTGCTTTGCTTATTTCTTACAAATCCAATTAATATTTACACAAAAAATCTGCTTATACATATACTTATACTGGAATGACCCCCGTGTCTATTCCACAAAGGGTGCAGGATTAGACAGGCACCAGATTACCGGAGGTCCATTGTAGTTTAAACTTTAAATAACTTACATTTTATTACTTTTAGCCTCACAACAGTTTTTTTTAACTTATATCACTACTACATTTATTAGAAATGGGTGGTGGGGGCTTTTATTGGTACAACAATATCTAAAACCCATAAGCCTTAAGAAGGCTTAGGGGCTGTAATGCCAATGTCGCGAGACATCGCCCATGCCTTCAACAGTCTTCTTCATAGTACTTACGGAAGGCACTCTAATTATTCCCGGTGCGTAGCTATGAAGACTATTGGAAGCATATATATCCGGATGTGTTTTTTGAGGATGTCATACGTGATAAGTTATCACGTATGACATCCTCAAAAAAAACCGCACCGGACTAGCGTTATCACTGATAACGCTAGTCCGGTGCGGTGTTCCTCATGGTTCGGCTCTGGGCCCGATTCTGCGCGGACATCGGATACGACTGAGTCCTGCGTAGGAGGGATGGATCTAACATACTAGTTAAGTAGCTACGGTTTCGCCCTCCTAGGTAGGCTAGAAGGTATCTCCTACCAAACTTGGGGGCCCAGCGCTGCGTGTAGAAGGCTTTACTCGAGAGTTTGCTGGAGTAGAGCCTTGTACGGGGCCCCTGAATGTGTGGACGCCCTTACCATGGTGAACAAGGTCCAGACGCGTAGAGCACTATATTGGGGTACCGTACTGACTCCTCGGTGTCAGCGACTGCACTCGACGTCGACCCACTGAGGAAACTAGGGGTGGAGGTGTTTGCCGAAGTGTTCCCCTTCACTGAGGAGATGAGGGAACGGGACGAGATCTTGCCGCAGTAGGAGTTCAGGCGGATATACGCCGAAGCGAGTAGGGAACCGGGGAAGGATCTGGCGCAGTCGAAGTACGACGAGCGTACGATCGATGCGCTTTGTTCGTTACGGGTGGCAGCAGTTTTGAAGGCTGAATGCAGCAACTAGACGCGGAGAGCGCACATTTCAAATCGCCAGACGCGGCGATTTATGGTCGCAGCACACTTATCGACTCGGAAAGGGATCGTAACCGTATCACCTCGAGCCGGTCAGTATTCATACTGCAACGTACACTAATGGGAAACGTAGCGTAATCGTATAGTCTTCGCTTTTCTAGATGAGGTGTTTGTTGATGAGTGTGCTGCGACCATAAGTAGCTTTTTGGAAGCATGCTGCTTCTAAATGCAGACGCGATATCGCGATACTACATCGATGCAGTCGCACGACTACTGCGACCGATTGCAGGGAGTCGCTAAATCGCGATGCAGCATCGATTCAGTCGCAAAATCGCAGCTCGCCGCTTCTAAATATATCGTGTGTACTGTTGCGCTACTAGTCGCAAACGTAAACTCCTCGTATTCCGTTTGACACAGGTACTTACTGGGTATGGGTGCTTTGGTAAGTACCTGTGTAGGGTCCGCCAGAAGACAGGCGCGCTACCATGAGTGCCACGTCGCGAAGCACACGGCCCAGCATGCCCTAGAGGTGTTTCCTAGATAGGCCGTGCAGCGTCACTGGTAAAGGCGGTGGGAAGGGTGGACACTTCATGTCAAAAGTATTTAGTTTTTGTAATTTTGTTCTGCTATATGAACAAAATTGGTAATTAGAATTTTATCTAATTTGGATAAATGCTCTTTTTCCTATTGTCATTTTCTAGTTCTAACATATTATGTAGTACTAGACAAAATCGTATATACAACAATAGTTAATTGATACAATAATAGTTATTCTTCAGATAGCTCTCTGTTACGATAGTACATCTAGTCGAAAAACAAAATTTTTAATTGACTCAATTTTTTTCTTGCTTACAGGTGATATATTTACGATTGATGTGGCAAGAACATGGGAGTTTAATCCCAAATTTCCAATCCGGAATATATTTGTACCAAAAATGATATTTGGCCCACCTTTGCATTTCATTAGATTAGCTAATCCATTGACAAAATATTACTTTGACATAGATCTAAAAACTCCCTACTTTTTCTTAACAATACCAAGGATTTTTATTTGTACCCTCTCCTTAATCAATGATTACTGTCTCTACAGAATATGTATTTTGTATGGGCAAAATTTTAGAAACAGATTAACAATTTTTGCTAGTTCCTATGTTGTTCTTGTATATTGTTGCCGAAGCTTTTCTAATACATTTGAAATGATTTTCTCATCCCTTCTACTGCTACTAGTTGCAGAATGTATGTTCAAATCTGATAAAGTTATATACCATGATGAATTCTTACAAGAAAAATATGCAAAAGCCAAAGATCCTGTTGAGAAAGTGAAATTATTTAAATTGAAAACCCACTTACCAGATCATTCTTTGAATCATGTGATTGCTATATCAACAATTATAGCAGTAGGGATATTTAACCGTCCAACATTTATAGGTTTTGCTTTTGCACCAGTATTTTTTTGGTTGCATAGAGGACTTGGTTCTAAGGTAGTGGGTTTTAAAGATTTCCATTTCAGAATATTTACTTTGTTCTTATTTAGTATACTCGTTGTATTTCTCCTTATAATGGTAGATTCTGGATACTACGGTTATTTAACCATGGCTGATATAGAGTCATTGCAAATTTCCTGGGACAATTGGGTAGTGACTCCACTTAATTTTCTGAGATATAATATTGATACGGGCAATTTACATCAACACGGAATTCACCCACATTGGCTGCATCTGGTTGTTAATATGCCACTCCTCTTCAATGTGCTCGTGCTTCTGGCGTATGCCATGTTAGCTGTACATTTATATCGGTGAGTTTAATTTATCTAATTTTTGTTACGTTCGTAGAATAAAATAATTTATTTATTATAGTCAAAACACATATCCAGTCAAAACCACTTCTGACAAAAGTACTATATATTAGGATGGTGTTAATTTCCGCGAGCTAGCGAAGGGTACGACGAAGGTAACATGGTTCCCGCTGGCTTCGAGTCCGAACGTACCTCTTTCTTTATTTCGACACCTTATGGAGGTCAGGGCCGCACATTAAGTACTGCTCTCAGCTTTGAGCTGTGGTCCCTCAATATCAGCTCGTTCCATTTGATCGTAAATCTTGATCCTTTTGCTGACACGAAGAGATGTCGCCTGGCTCCTGTAGGTACCCAATTTTTTGGGTAAAGTGTTCTGAAGATTTATTTGGATTAGTAACCTAATTAGTAATTACTTAATAAGAATAATAATCGAATCTCACTTTCGAACATCGTGTTAGAACTTAAAGATCACTGTGGAACTATTCTCAATATGTCCGAACCGATACTATTTGGGCAAAGCGCCTGCAAGAACTCAAGTTTTAGCACCATTCGCTCGCTTGCCAGTTATTCCATTAAAAAATGTAAAACTTCACACGCCATAACGTTTATAAAAACAAAATTCCTATGAAAATTTAAATTAATTTTTAGAAGCACTTCAAATCGCACACCTTTACCGAGGGTTCAAAATAAAAACTCTATCCCTCTATCCCGCATTTTTATCATTCTGTGTAGAAATTTTTGAAAAAAGGAGGATTCGTAATTAATAATAATAATGATTATCATATTTGTGGACATATCACACGACGTTAGCCTGACCCCGTGCTAAGTACCGTAAGGACTTGTGTCACTGGTACTAGACAACATACAATATATTTAAAATGTTTTATAAATTTAAGATATTTTATACATTTATGATTTTTTATTATAGAAATACATATAAATACGTAGTTAAACATTCAAGACCAAGGCGGGATTCGCGTCGCGACCCCTGGCGCAACATGCTCCGTTTATCCGGGCCTTCGTCAATTATTATTTGTATAATTAATTTGTACACTCGAAATTTACATTCCAGATTCATACGTGGGCAGTACAGCAAACTGCCAAGGATACAGAGCATCACTGGTCTAATGGTGTTCTCGCTAATCACACCGGTAGCAGTTCTGTCGCTGTTCCCACACCAAGAAGCGAGGTTTGTTATACCGGTACTGGTGCCTCTCGTCTATTTGTATGGAAATTATTTCTACCCCAACGAGACCGACAGCGCAGGCATTAGACGTTTCAAAGGGATCTTTCGTTGCATATGGTTCATAAGCAACATTGCTCTGACCATATTCTTTGGTTTTGTACATCAGGGTGGCATTTACCCTTTAACAAAGGACTTGCATGCGGAAATAAGAAACGGATACGGCATTCGGACGCACGTTATCACCACACACAGCTACAGCATACCAACATTTCTGCTCCAACTGGAGAGCACTTCCCAAGTTTGGAGGGACAGGAAAACGGGACACACTTATCGGCTAATGCCCAAAACGTTTCTCTACAGATACGGTTCATTGCCAATGGATGAACTGTTTACGAAGGTAGACGATGTGCTAACGGATTCAGAAATGAACTTGCATAATAACAAACAGAATTATAGACTTTATATCGCATCTCCGTGCTCTTTGGAGGAAGAAATACGCCGAGAAGCGAGTAAATATTATTATATTAATGTTGTTAATGATAGGTCTTATTTTCCGCATTTTTGCTCAGAAGCATTTCCGAAGTTCCCAGATGAACACGATCAATTTTGTGTAAGGCATCAAGCGCTAAAGTCAAATGAATCTCAAGCTGTGGATCTGAATATGTATCAAAGAATCTCATGTTTTATAGACAAGTTCTGTTTAAGGATTTATAGCGTAAGACCAAAGGTTTAGTAGTTTTAAGTATGGAGATTAATCTAAATTGATAACTATATTTATGATTTTACACATTGTTATACCACAAATTATTTGGTAGTAGTGTAATCATGGTATTTATAATAATATTTTTTTATGTCACAATAAGTTAGTCATCTTAGTTACTACAATACATATGTATATGAGAATTTCAATATTCGTACATAAGGAATTATTTACATATCATATTATTTTATATAAATCATTTAATTATAAGCTCAATTGAAAAATTCACTTACATTGTTCACAAAAATCGTGTTACAGCGTATTGTGTACTACACTTCTACAATCTACACGAAACAAAAGTAATCAAACAATATTGTACTTCTGTATAAAAATACTTACAGTAGTTCAATACCTACATACTAGAAGTACCTACATACTGGTAGTAGATGCGTACTAGAATGTATTAAACAGGTTTAAGATTTTTTTCAAACATAGATGTCATAATTAATAAGTTCTTGGATAAGTCAATAAGCTTTAGTCTCATCTGACCCTTGCTCTGTAAAAGTTCGCACAGACCAGCAAAGTGGCGGCAAAGAGTAGATTGAAATTCGTAAAGCCCACCGATCATAGTTATATCCATCATAGTTACAAGGTAATTGCGCACTTATTGCTTGCGCAATAAAATCGTTTCGTTATTTCGAGCGAAACCACGCGTATACTCATGTCTATCAAATCCATGTGAGTCTCTTTGCCTGGAGCTGCTTTACATTTTTAATTGTATCCCCTCGTGCCAAGATTTATGAAGAAGCAATTTAGGTTGAATTTTACCTGTTCATCGTCAATTCACCAATCTACGCTGGCCGCTATACCTAAGCGCGCTACAATCTATAATTAGGTCTAGCTTGATACACAGTAGTAAAAGATGCATTTCACACTAAGAACACAAAAAAATAAGGTTCTGTAATTTGTTGATATTAAGGTCAATGGGCTATTTTCCAAGTTTTCAAAAACCACTTCAGAATGTTTATCAGTGATCACTGATCAAGGAACTTATACAATTTTTGTTTTTAATTCTGATAAGAATTTATCTCAAATTTTCGAATTAAAGATTCATAATTTATAAAATCCCGCGAAAACGCTTCTTTAGGCAAAATGGCGTCTTGGGACGTATTAGCTTTGTTAACGTTACGAAAATTACTGCCAGTACCTGTTATTTACAATTTTTTGTTGTTGTAGTCAGTTGACAAATCCTTAAGACGAGCTAGAAAGTGGCTAGTACTATGAATGAATGAAATATACTTTATTCTGCTTATTACAGAATACAGAAAAAAAGTTATATTTTGAAGTACTGGTACTGTCAGTAGATTTCGGAACCAGCATGCACGTGTTACGTCATCGTCAATTCAAGTCGTTTCGTATCACGTGACTTGTGAATGAAAATAAATATTTTAAAAAATATATTTTAATATAAAATATTGATTATTTACAAATTATTTTACTACATGATATCTTTAAAAATCGTATTACTTAAAGATTACATTCAATAAGCTTTTATTTTTAATACTGGAAAATAGCTTATTAAACTCCTGGTAGATAAGAATGTGAAGACAAATTTTTTTTTTATATTATGTTTATTTATCGAGTTATAAGGAAGGGTTCTAAAGAATAGTCTAATTTAAAATTCATATTGTTTGGAAATATTTTTTCGAATATTAAAAAAATACGAAATAAAATTAAAAACTTAGCGAATTGTATAGAAAATTACTTGCTCTTTTTAATAAAAATATTCATTTTAAAAAATAAAGAAAAATACATGTGAAAACCGGAAGTCAAAATTAAAAAAAAATATTTTAAAAAACTTTAACCATCTTTTTATACTTTTATTATTGAAAAATATAGCCCAAAGTATATAGAAAATACGATAGAAGTTTTGAAGAAAAAAGGGACCTTTATTAGTTAGGGAGATAGACGAAATCCTATACATGTATGTCGCTCTGAGTGTGGGGTTACGTAATACGTATTGATTTAATATTAGCAAAATATTTTAAAATGATATTCGAAATATTATGTAGTGTGGTAGATTTTATTTTATAATATTTACTATTTTACAGTGAGAATCTATGCTAGAACTGGCTTTTTTATAATCAGGCATGCGGTTGTTGGAATAAAAGCAAGGAACTTTTTGGTACCTGAAAACGTGATCTCACTTTTTTTTGTGTCCTCTTGGTGTGAAATGCCCCAAACTGTCATAGAATGCGAGTGAATGTATGCAGGGTTATTTTTTGGTCATCGGCCAAATTTTCAGGTTTGGTTCAGAATCAATAAATACATTCGATTTATGAAATAAAAAATATTAAAAAAATAATTAGACACAATTACTTTGTCCCATGTTGTAAAACATATTTCTTGGTCACCACGTGCATCACACTCGCGACTCACGGTAGGCCGACGTCAATATTACAATTAGACGATAAATTTTAAAACACACCCTTGGAATGATGTTTACTTCCTTATTTTAAAATTTGGCCGGTGACCAAAAAATAACCCTGTATAATTGGCTTGAAACTTGCAATATTTGAATGAATTAATTAGACTTTATGAAAGACAATTAAATTGTAATATTTAGTGCACTTTAAGGACACAATATCTTTTAAATATTGGAAGTCTAATTTATAGTGCAAACGTTACTCATTTTGATTAGTTGTTGTAGTTGTAAATAGTACAGAATTATTGTTATGTGGTAAGTGATAAAAACACTTTCATGCGTTTTTCTATTGTAGCATTTACTTGAATCTCATCCCACCTGCCATATATAAAATTGTGTTTATCGTTATATGTGTAAATAGTTTTGTGTACGTACTACACGTACATGGTATTCGAGACAAGTAGGTACACAGTATTCAAAATGGCCGCCATTGGACAAGTCAAGTACCTTGCCTTGCCATAAGATTGTAAATGACAAATTAGCTTAAGTCTTTTGTGGCCTAATATTAATTTTTGACCAAAACTCTCTAATTGAAATCTTAAGCGTTAGCAATAATTAGCTACAAGTTTAATTATATTTTTATTCCCATGCGTTATGGAAGCTATGTAATGTATTAAGATAGAACTATTTATTACAAGTCACAACTTAAATTAGCAAAAATTTGTATATATATAAAATTTGTATTTGACCCGAAGCTTTTTTATTATACAAGTGATTGAACTCTATGTGCTGCTCTATTTCACGAGCGCCAAATAATCTTTTTTTAATATTTTTTTTTATCAAAGACTTTTTAATATATTGTTTATTGTTGTTATCTCCCATGCGAGATCCGTCCAGTTATGGCAACACAAGGCATTTGCTTCAACTTTAACATAATACCTGCCTTATATTTTAATTTTAATGCTTTTATATATTTTAATCCTAAATCAGTCACGGTACATTTTTAAAGAAGATATTGCATCATCAAGGCAATTTTATACATGTATTTAGTTACTTTTGGAAAAGTTTATATTGTGGGTAGAATAGTAAGAGAATTTAGTTTAAGACAAATCGTGTAAATGAAATTTTTAAATTGATTGAATTGGTGTCTAGTCAATGAATTGAAAGAACAATCTTTTTACACTACTTTGTTACATGATACCTACGTAATTCGTCGGCTTACTGCAAAAACTCACTAACCGACATTTATGAAAGTTTAAGAAATCAAATTTTTCATTAATTTTTCATTGATAACACTATATTATAATGTTATTATTGAAACCAAAATTAATTTTTTAATTTTTATTTAATTATCCCCTAGGGTGTCGCCCGCCGACTGTCTTAAAGGGTTATTATTAATTAATTAATTATTTTTGGTTTCATTAAAAACACTATCATTGTGTTATCAATAAATAATTGATTTTTGAAAGTTTCGTAAATGTCGGTTAATGAGTTCTTGCAGTAAGCCGACGGTATGTAGTTCGGATTAAAAATATTTTCAATGATTTCAACATTTTTGATGTTAGCTATAATTGTATGTTGTCGATTCGACTGCAGTTGTTTCAATTATATATTTCTATTCAATTTCCATACTTTAATTGTTACTGGAAATACTTTTATAACTTTTTCTATTGAATATCATAAAACAATTTAATATTTGTACATTTATCTAAGATTTTCAATTGAATTCAATCTGAATTTAAATGGCTTAAACAGAGATCTAATTACATAACGATGTAACATATGTTATACTAGCTGTGCCCCGCGGTTTCACCCGCGTTTAATTTCTAAGAAATCCATGTAAACACAACACCCTATTTCACCCCCTTAGGGGTTGAATTTCTAAAAATCCTTTCTTAGCGGAT
>LUGF01007653.1:0-10880 GCA_001625245.1 Calycopis cecrops | reverse complement strand
TTCGCAATATTTTATTAATTGATTAATTGCATTAGTGAAGATAAAGTAGTGTATGCAATTGCATATAACACGGGTATTAAAACACTCGTGTTACTATTTTGAAACTCGCGTTCGCTCGTTTCAAAAAATCACACTTGTGTTTTAATACCCTTCATTATATGACAGTTGCATAAACTACTATAAATGGTTGTCAATTTAAGAGCGTTTACGCCTTCCAACGCAATTTGCCTTGAAAACAGTACTTTTCAAACACCATAAAATCATGAACCACTTATCTTATATTATATGTTACATACTAATAATTGTAGGACATTTTCTTGTCTAAATAGTTAGTAGAAAAAATATTTCAATTAATTTAGTATGTACGCATTCTATCATGATAACTTATTAGAGGTTTGTTAATTTCCCTTTTAGCGTCAGTTTCGAAGCTCAAAATATCATAAAAGTACTGAATTATATAATTAACAAAAAATAACAACCACTTGATAAGATCCTTGAGAAAATAGTTAGTAGAAAAAAAAATGGTTTTGGTATCTTATCTATGAGAAATTAAAATTCAAAAAATGTGAAATATTTCAAATTTTAAATGTATTTTTCGACGATATACCTTATTTAATTTAATATAATAATAGCTTACCAATAAACTAGAGTATATTCTTTACAATCATGCATTCAAAGTTTTGATTATTTTATAGTAATTATTTTTCTGTAAATTTTTTAAAACGCCTCTAAAACACTGGTCGTAAACGAAATCAATTCATTACGTGGATCATAGTGGGTTAATTTGACTATAGAATATACTAACATTATATATATGCTACTCACACGGCGATCCGTATGTGTGGGTTCGAATTACCCATGAATTACACAAAACCACGTGCGCAAGGCGTAAACGCTCTTAAACAGCCTCACACGTCCCTTGTTTAAAATCTTAAGTAACAAAATGGCGGAGGCAATGAACAGCTGGTATCGACCGATGGATGACGGATGCATGCGCCTGCCTATATTAAAAGTATGAAAGGTAGAGCTAAAGAGAATCATCTCATGGTAGAAAATAATAAAAATTGTCCAGAAGTATGTAAGATTGTATTTCATATACACGGATGATTCTCCTTTACCTCCTTACTTTAACTTGTTTTTATAAATAAGGCGGTAAATATATTGTTTGTTAAACATACAAAATATACATTTATTACATATTTTCATAGTGTATCTGGAACAGTACAGTCCTATAGGTGGCTTGATGCTGGCAGATCCGGCCCATCTCGATATTGGCGGCCGGTAAACCCACCCACACGTGGATGAACAGGATACAAACTTAAACAACACATCCACGAGTCTTGCGTATTGGACATCACCCCGATCCAGTGGCCTGGAGAAAGTAACCCTGCATAAATAGAACATACACATCAATGTATACACTAGCAGTCTTTCTGCATTATTTTTTACAAATATAGATTACAAAAAAAAACACCACGGTTCTATCACTATCGATGTGTGTGCGCAATATGATTATAAATCATAAAGCAATTATATAATTTGTCCAGTTTCTAAATCATGGAAACCTAGGGAGAATATCTAGACTGAGAGTTTATATACATTTAGTTGTTTGTTGAGTGGTAAGAATATTAAAATTGCTCAACAACAACAAAACAAAACGAAAATAAATCTCACATGAGATTTTATCATCTGTGGAAGTATGATTTATATAAAATAGATATCTTGAGATTCAATCTGTTCTCATCCAATCAAATTACATCCAATAAAAATATATTCTGAGGTTTAATGTAATGGAAAACATTCTATCGCGCAATCCATCAACTCGTGCTCGGTAGATTATACGCTTAGTACGTCATTTGTTTCTCGCCAATTCCCCGCCTTACGCTCCGTGATGTGATGTCTTATTAATGTTTTTGATTTACTTCCACGCCTTCTGTACTAATGATGTTATGGCGTCCAACGATTTTGTGTAGCTTGTGATTTTTTTTCTATTAGAATTTTGTATGTTTCTTTAATTCAGTTGGAGACACCTTATATGACGTAGGTCTAAATGGAATTCACAAAAGAAGAGGGTCATTTTCATGTCTGAAGACAAGGACGTCTTCAGCATAGAGGTTATATAGATGCGTTGCTCTCCTTCCTCATTTCGCCTACAAGGGTCGCCGACTACTTACACAGCGCACGAAACGCGACAGCACAGCTGTCACTTGACGCCGGTGTCGTGTAAGCTAGAGGTATCTCCTGGTTGGCTTCGGTCCAATTCGTCTTCAAAAATATAACGGATGTACTGTCACACCGGCGGATAATAGAACTATACGTTCAGAATTTTTCTTTTGTCTCACGGAACCCTAAAATTTTCAAAATAGCTTATAATCCACTACTAGTCCAAGGAACGAGTAGACTGTTGCGTTAACTGATTCGGTTCTCTTCTGTGCTTGCTACTCACGTACTATAAAGTTTTACTAAAAAATCAGCAAATTTTTTTCGTATCATTTAGAAAAAAGTCATAGGCGAACAAAAGCAATGACTTATATTACTACTATAATAAAAAACAATATCTGAATCATTAATACATCCAGAATAAAAATAAGCAGTTTTCGTTATCCCTGTGATAATTACGGAGAGATTAAGCAGATTACACAGCTCCAGCCCGCGGCCGCGCTGACGCAGTCACAACACGTAGAGGACGGTTCCTAATATTTTTTACATTTTTTATTTACATTTTTATTTAATTTACATTTTTTCGCTTTGCAATTCATACACTATTTTGTACTAGCGACAGATCCCGGCTTCGGTTGGATGCCTAATTTCTCAAAATTTATATAATCTCTTAATATATATATTTTATTTATTTCTTATGTGCGTGTGAGTCAATGAACTCCTCCTAAACGACTGGATCGATTTTGACGAAATTTTTGTGGAATTTGAGAATGGTTGAGGTTCACAAATCAGCTGGGCAGATGGCACTGCAGTCGATATCTAGAATATACAATATTATAGGACATAGTAACGGGATGAAAATTTGGCCACATAACATTACACGTTACCATGACAACATATTTTCCAATAACGACAAGACAACGTCAGTCGGGCAGTTAGTGTAGGTATATACTATATAAATTATATAAGTTATAACTGATGATTGCGATGTACGGTAAATCATAGAATAAATAGTATGTAAAGTATATTTCATTCTGATATTTTTTCTAGTCCAAGTATTCTACGGATGAAAGCACAGGTCGCAGAGAGCAAATAACAAAATTTAAGAGAATTTGCTAATGTCAAATATCTATTTGCTCTTTAATGTCACGTCGCGTCGGGTAGACTATAAGACGACAATAATAAGAATAATAAATTATAATAATAAAAAACAATAATGTGAGAAATATTTATACTGTTATTTCATACGAGCAATATGTTATTCTTCCGGATACAAATAAAACGAGAAACTGTTTTTGATTACATAATAAAAAGTATATACACAAAACTTAGATATACACGTTTATTTTCTCAGTGTTTTCTCCGAACATTGTGTTAGGCATTTCAGATTTGGTCAAGGAAATAAATAACTTATTCATTATTTACTAGCTGGTGCCTGCGACTTCGTTTGCGTAGCATAGTAATGTTATAATCAAAGTGATTTGTTATTGTTTGCTTGCAGTGTGTCGAAATTGACGAGTGTCGTGATACAGCTTCACCGGAAAACCATTTGTTACGTCAGTCATTTGTCATATGTATTGAGCCTGACAAATTCTGTCCATACTCACTCACTCTCTATCACCCACTATCCCAGCTCACTCACCCATAAAAGCTGCAAAATTAATTTTTACGTGAAAAATGTAGAGACAAAAATCTATAGGTTAATAATATTGCTTCCTGTACAGACCAGTAAGAGATAGTGCCATGCTGAAACGCAACGAATTAGAGAGGCACCTCTACGAACCGCCACAAAGTGATAGCATTTCTGTCACGTTTCGTGCAGCTTGTAAGTTTCCGGTGGCCCATTAGAAAAAGAAGGACGTCTGAGTGACAATTACGAGGACGTAATGCCCTCCTTTTGAATTAATAACAAAATGCCCGGAGATAATCTTTTTCACCCATGTTTAACGGAGGCCCATAACATCGTGACAGAATTGTCACTAGCAAGATTGCAGATGCGATTTGTCTTAGTTTGCCATTTTGCAAGAAATGATATACCTTTGATTGTTTAACCATCATTGAAATCATTCTAGTTAGAAATTTGATCGAAGAATTTGATGTAACTTATTTTAAAAGTAAATAATTAAGGTGGTATTAGCTGCAAATTGATGTTTACAAAGTCGACGTGAATAATAAATGTTAAGGCGAAAGCTTTTAATCTTTTGATGTTGTTAGTTGGCGGCCATTTTGTGCGCTGATAAACTTTACATTTTAAATGAACGGAACTGATTAAAGACCGAATTACAGGCACATTTCAATTTATTGCACTAGGCGGTTCTGCTTGAACACGTTTCAAATCCGTTCATTTCAAATGTAGATTATACAAAAATGTAGAATATATTTAGAATCAATTCTACGGAAATCGGTGTAAAAAAATAACAATGTAATCGACGCCCCAATGGGCGTCTGCATAATGTCTATCCTCTTTCCTTCTCCCTCCTCTTTTTTGGGGGTCATCAGTTCTACTGTCTGTTCTGTAAAATTCTACCAGTTTATTTTAGATTTAAGACTAGATATACACAGTTGTATAATGCTTTATATTTTAAATTGTTAAAGTATAATACAAGAAAAAAGGAAAACAATAAGGAAAAAAACCGGTTTAATAATTGAAAACCATGCATTACGTTTGGATTGTTCTTCAAGGCATCAAGACGTAACTGACCTCTGTATTTGACAAAAATTTCAGCTTAATCCCTTCACGTGTTTTAGAGAAAAAGGTCAAAAACAGACGTACAGACAGACGGACAACAAAGCGATCCTATAAGGGTTCCGTTTTTTCTCTTTGAGATACGGAACCCTCAAAAACATGTATGATGTGTTGTACTTGTATGTTATTTATGTAAAAAGTTATAACCACCTAAATAATCGGTTGCTCACACACATTTAGTAGGCGTATTACAGTTATAAGTTGATAATGATTTTTCCAGTGATCTACATATAATTTACTAGTTTTCCGATTTATTCCTACATATGTGCTATAAGTTCTCACTTCTTGTCAAATTTCATAACTCCAGATCAACGGGAAGTATCCGATAATTTTTGGTTTTCGACAAAGTACGTTTTCATACAAAATTTGTGCATAATTTTTTATTGCGTTAACTTGGAAGTGTGATTTTTGTCAACTTAAACAGCAGGCGTAAAGTTACAATAATTGAAAACCATGCATTACGTTTGGATTGTTCTTCAAGGCATCAAGACGTAACTGACCTCTGTATTTGACAAAAATTTCAGCTTAATCCCTTCACGCGTTTTAGAGAAAAAGGTCAAAAACAGTCGTACAGACAGAGGGACAACAAAGCGATCCTATAAGGGTTCCGTTTTTTCTCTTTGAGATACGGAACCCTAAAAAACATGTATAATGTGTTGTACTTGTATGTTACTTATGTATTTAATAATTTATTCTTATTAGGATAATATTTCCATAATATTCTGATAATCGTCGATTTGTATATTATGTAAGTATATGTTATAATTTTATAGTTATATGTAATGACGACACTTCAGAGCTATTTGCTTTGAATAATCATTACTCTTATAGCAAATAACTAAATAAGCCAGAAGGCCCTATCCATGATAGGGGGACATTGAAAATAAAACAAAAAAAATAAAAAGATTTATAGCCATGTGCATTGTGCAATACAGTCTTATGACTCGTTTGCCACTTACATTATAAAATATGTGTGTTATCATATCGTAATATTGTTTTGCTACAAATTCTTAATTCAAAAATGTACCTGAATTATATTATAATAATGAAATAATATCGTGTAATGTTAATGTCCGTATGGAATGTAATTAAAAGGCCAGCACCACTTTGAGGTAGATAAATAAGGAAACCGGCCAAGTGCGAGTCGGACTCGCACACGAAGGGTTCCGTACCATTATCTACGAAAACGGGGGCTTATCTTTTGTATGGGAGCAAAAAATCACGTTCATTGTATGGGGCCCTTAAATATTCATATTATTTAATTTTTTAGTATTTGTTGTTATAGCAGCAACAGAAATACACCATCTGTGAAAATTTCAACTGTCTAACTATCATAGTGCATGAGATACAGCCTGGTGACAGACGGACGGACGGACGGACGGACGGACCGACATCGGAGCCTTAGTAATAGGGTCCCGATTTTACCGTTTGGGTACGGAACCCTAAAAAGGAGTATCGGATATCAATTTTTGTGCCATTGATATAGTAATAATTAGTTTTGAATATATCATTGCACAAACACAAATAGAATTAATGGGACAGCATGAAATCGTGAAATTGATAAAAGTTATTTTAAAAGCAACAAAATATTTATTAAACAACTTCTAAAAACCCATGGCTCATCTGACGAAATTTTCCCAAACTTTGACTAAACATAATTCACCCCAAAATTGATCATTCATAAAAATGTAGCCCCGGCGAAATTTATTCCAATCAGGAAATTGCGGTTACGTAACTTGAGCTCGGTAAGTTTTCGGCCTCCGGGATCGGCCGAAGTGACCGGCGCGACTTTACTAAGGTTGCAGGCTTTTGTGATAGCCTCCTGTGAGTTAAAGTTTGTTGGTTAGTTGGGTGTCACGGAAATTATATCTAAAATGTATTCTAAAAAGGGGTTTGAATGTGATCTTAAACAAAAATTGGCAGCTCTATGCGTGTATAAAACCAAATATCCAGAATCTTTTTTCCACTTCTTTATCAACCACGATATAGTATGTATAAAAATAATAGAAGGGCCATAACCCGTTTGCCTCCTCAGTAAAAATGTTAGCCAATTGATAGAACACTTAATGCTTACACAACTGTTGTAAAATCAACTGGTGGCAGTAAAAAACAAAAGTTAAAAGGAAGCACGTCGTGGTATCGGATTTATTGCTCACGTCGAGGCACAGCCTTTATCAGACAAACGCCGACCGCCGCTATCTCACTTGTTCTATTTTCTACAAAAATACGACCACGAAGATACATGATGTTGATCCAAAACTTACATGTATAAGTTGTACTTAACTTTTTGTGTCTTTCTAGAAAATATAGTGACGCTGAAGAGATCTGACTGACTGACTCAGAATCATATTCGTTCTAAAAAAAGTAAAGCAATAAATGTTAGTAAATGTAAGCGCTGTAAGCGTTACGCTCGACTGGCGAATGTTTTACAAAATTTCATTCTTCTTATTTTTTCATATCGCGTGCCCTTAATTGTTTTCTAAAGAGTAAACTCTCACTGAGTTTATACCTATATAAAGAGCAGTAATATGAACCTATTTGTCAAGTACAAAATATGTTGTTATAATTTTTATTAAGTTAACACTCATTAACTTATTTAACTTTATTTTAGTTTTACGAAAATATATTTTATATAGTACTATTACCTACAAAGCATTCTAGTTTTAGTCTTAAGGGCAGGTGGGGTATCAGTTATTTTCTATAGACAAGGCGTTGAGAAACGCTTGGAGTCATCTAATGAGTACTTACGCCTATTAGCATCCGCATAGAGATTATGCAGACGGAGGGGAAGGCAGAAGAATTGAAACAGAAACGTAAGCAAGGTCTCTAGAGGGGTAACGAGTGCAATACAGCATGAAACTAGCGTTTAGTTAAAGAACGCTGTATAATTTATTGTGTGAATAAAGTCGGAATGTCTCTCGCAAGAGGAAGCGGAGCTAATGATGATACTGTTCAAGTGAGGCAGTCACAATTACAGACTAACGGGCAATTAAATTTAATTGGCTTTTAGAATCGCGACCCATGAAATATCGCATTCAAAAATGAAGGTGAAATATTCAGTGATTTCATATTTCGTGTGACAAATTTATAACATAGGGATTCAAATATTATTTGGGCGCGGATGTTAAATCACAAAGCTGCCGGCGGCGGCTACATGGAGCGTGAAGAGTGAAGCTGTACGCGCGTGCTCGTCTCAGGCACTGATCTCGATATAACTGGATAGCTGATACTGTAGTTTGATATTGATGCTACTTGAATGATCGTCTCAGCTCGACCTACTGATTTTATAACACTTTTTGTATAGTTTATAGTTTTTTATAGTGTAGTAACGAGCAGTTAGCAAATGGCTTCCTTTTGATAACTGAGGATGCCGAAATATCTTCATGAAACGCGACTTCATAATAGGGCGGTTGTATCACAAAACACGAGACGTACTTCCTCGGTCAGGCTGCCAACTTTATTGTGGAACAGCATGGCACTACCTACTTACTAACAGTTTTAACGTTGATAAATGCTGAATCATGAAGCATGCGTGATTACGTTTAATTTAGCTACTTACTACCAAACATATTTTCTTCAGTTTTTCGTTAAAGATCAGTGATGGTAACGAGCGGAAGCGCGGCGACTTCATCTCAGAGCGCTGGTCATTGTGATGCAGAGCGCCGACCGAATCAGATATTCCTTTACAAATTCCAAAGAGCCTTATCACAGACGGAGGCTCTCGATGTTGTAATCACATCTTACGTTTCGCAAGTGAAGTGTATTTCTGATACACTCTACTTTGAAGTATTACAACTAGATCACTACATGTTATTGTAATTCTTTTTTCTTAAAGAAAATATTTTTTTTTATAAATTTAAAGACGTACCAATTTGTTTTTAATTTATTGAAAATATGAGAAAATTTGTCTACTTCGGACTAGCTGTTGTATATAACAAGTAACCCACACAATATAACATTTTATCATAATATACGAGTTCTAAATTTGCAGACACTTTTCATTTATACACCCAAACCGGAGTTTCAACAATTCAAAGAAAAAGTAATCAAGGCCTATCAATTACCACACTTCTGTTAACTACAGCAAAGCTTTTTAAGAACCTCGTAGTGATTCCGGACTATTTTGTACGCCGGTTTGCGCCGGAGCGACGGACGGTTATTGCCTACTGAACACAAAGCCGTTCGCGAGAGGCGGAACAAAAGCCACTTGGGGCATCGGGAAAATGTAACGAACTCTAACATTTGTTTTTATTAACGAATTGAATGCGATTTTTATATTTTTAATGAATAGCCATTTTTATAGTATTTCCTCTTTTTATTTTAAAAGTGGAAAAAAAATAAAAAGTAACCGGAATACATTCTCCAGAAGTTTATTTAGTTAGGCATCATTTTTTTACTCTAGGTATAAATATAAGTAGAAGTCACGGGCATCACCTCAAGTGTTACTAATATATAATTTAATGTATTGATACTTATAACTGAAGCAGAGGCTGATACTAAGGCATCAGGCTTTGAGTAAATCGTATAAACGTTCCCTATTTGGAGGCCATGGACTAAGAAAATTTAGGGTCAATTCACACCGAGACGCGACGCGACGTGACGTGGCTTTGATTTCGCGCTGCGCAGCGAGGCGCCGCGAGATGCCTCGCGGCGTCGCGAGACGCATCTTTAAATCGTATCCTCAACGACGCCGCGCGGCGCAGCGAGACGCCGCGCGGCGCAGCGGAACGTGTCTACTCGCCGCGGCTGTGCCGCGGGCGACCGCCCCTCCCGCGCCCACCCGACACCCGTAGTTAGGGATGATCGATGTTAGAAAAACATCGGTGTTGACATCGATATTAACATCGACCCTTAAACATCGATGCTCGATAAACATCGAAAGAAAAACATAAAAAAAAAAATTATAACAAGATCCCAGTCTATCATTATGTTTTCACTCTTTATCACTCGACCGAACTGCATGAGATCTAAACGAAGTCGGGACGGAAATAGTAGACAAGTCGCCACAGCGGCCTCAGGCTGCGCCTCGCGGCGCCGCGCGTCACCGCCGCGTCGCGATACGTCGCGCTGCGCCGCGAGGCTTCTCGAGGTGCAGCGCTGCGCAGCGCAACGTATCTGAATTCTCACAATGAAATGTGTATCTTTTCGTGTAGTAAATAAAGTATATTTTGAGTTGCTCTATGTAAAATCTACGCGCGGCGCCGCGAGGCGTCGCGTCTCGGTGTGAGCTGACCCTAAGTCGCCATACAAACTTTACACAATATATTTTAAGCAGAGATTAAAATGTGAAGTGTGGTTTATCCTCTAGAACCACAACTTGAATCTATACTGCCCGATCAAGTTTTAGACGAATTTATCATGTCCTTTTGAATAAGGAATATTAGAATAAGGAATATTTAAATAAGGAATATGTAGGAGGAAGGAAAATCCAGTTTGATCTCACTTCCAAAGAAGCACCTACTATTATAATTATTTACAAATATTTGAACAACAGAAGTATTAGTCACAAAAGGAGCACTTACCCCGAATCGGACGTCCCGCCGCGTCCCACTGTGTCCCGCTGTCCCGCTGTGTCCCGGTAATTAGCCTCTCTGTTTCTGTCTCTTTGTGCTCGTAATGAACACCACTTGACGTCTCCTCCGCGGTGCTGGTTCGCAATACAAAAGCACGATATTTAATTATGGCCGCGATGTCTTTGTTGGGATTGCGTTTTGGACACGAATTCAAATTTCTTCTTTGTCGTTTGTTCAATAAATTTTTAAGAGAATAAAGCGGTTTTATATTTATATTAGCTGTGATGTAAACTGCAAGTGTCCTGTATATTCGTTCGTGACACCTTTTATTATATTATTGGTGATATTTTTTTCGTATAGTAAGGCTTACGAGCAGATAAAGTCTATAATAATATACATATAATTATACAGGATGCCCAGGGAGATCTAAATCAGATAAGCCACTGGTTTAAATGCAACCT